>PVKS010002729.1:0-113811 GCA_004027875.1 Aplodontia rufa | reverse complement strand
CGAGTGAGGGGCATCTGGGTTGGTTCCATAGTCTAGCTATAGTAAATTGAGCTGCTATAAACATTGAGGAAGCCACATCACTATAATACGCTGATTCTAACTCTTTTGGGAAAATACCCAGGAGTGGGATAGCTGGGTCGTAAGGTGGTTCCATCCTTAATTTTTTGAGGATTCTCCACACTGCTTTCCATAGTGGCTGTTCTTCTGGGGGAAACTGCAACAGGTGAATCCCAAGGTGGTCATCCATATTTTGGCATTACCCCTGGAAAACAAAGTATATATACATTGGTTACTGATGGTTTGATAATGTTTCCCCCTCAATTGTATCTCTATATACTTCTAATAAAAAAAGAAAAAAATAAAATAGTATTTGTTTAAAAAAAAAAAATCTCCCAGTTGCCCAGCCCAACGGGAGAGTGGAGGGTAGAGAATCAGCATCGGATTTTTTCCTCAGAAAAATTGCAATCCAGAGAAAATTTGCAATGCATGGCTATGCATGATCTTGGAAAGCATTTCATCTTGCTACTCAGAGGAGATAGCTTGGTCTTCATACAGTTTGGGTGCTGGTTGAGGGTGACTAGCACATCAGGTTCCGGAAGGGAGGTGTGCACAGTCAAATGTGTACAGCCTTCAGGGATATAGCAGCAGTAATATGCACTGACTATATTAATTCACTGATATTTATTGGGTCCCCATATGCACTACAGTTTATTAGCATGAATGAATAGTAGACCTGCCCTCTGGCTACTTGAAACCTTTGAACAAGACAAAATATACGTAGGTGACAAGTTAAAATGCATGCGAGTGGGGTTGGAGCAGTGGCTCAGTGCCTGGCATGCACAAGTATGTGAGTTCAAATCCCAGCACTATGTACACAACCAAGTGTCAGAGTAATGAAAGCCACATGAAAAAACTAAATAGAACTGATTCTTTCTCTTTCACTGTCTCTCTCTTTAAAATAGAGTAAATAAAATAAAATTCATGTGAGTGACTATAGCTGTAAAGAACTTGAAAGTGCAGATGACTCTTTGAGACGCTGATTTCATTTCTTTAGGATAATATTCAGAAGTGAAATTGCTGATTGTGATTTTTGAAGAACTTCCTTACTGTTTTCCATTATGGCTGTACCAATGTACATTCCCATCAACAGAGTGCAAAATTGGTCAAAAGTATGAACTTTCAGATAGAAGATGGACAAGTTTTGGGAATCTAATGTACAGCATGGTTGGTGATTCATGTGTTAACTAATTTGACTGTAATTATCATAATGCAGTGTATATACATGTTACTAAATCATCATGTTGTACACCTTACAGATATTCAATATTTGTCAATTAAATTTTAAAATATGGAAAAACACTTATGAATAGCAAATACATATAGCATAGCTCTTTATAGATATAGATATAGTTAGATATAGCAAGGGTCATGTGAGTGATGCAATGTGGTGAAAATCCAGACACAGTGAGAGCCCAGGGGTCAGGAGCATCTACCTGGAAGATGAATCTGTGAAGGTAAAGAGGATTTAAATAGCTTGAAAGAACTTTGTTTGCATCTCAGGTAAAGGGGAGCAATGACAGTGAAAGAGCTGAGTTTGGGTGGGGAAAAGAGCATTCTGGCTGGAGAGCAAGGGGTGGCATTGAGAGAGTGGACTGGAGTGGGGCTGGGCTGGGGTGGCATGGGGCCATGTGGCAAGCAAAGGAGGGAAAGGAGCAAGGGATTATTGCAGAACAATCTGTGCTGACACTTTATCTAAAGGATCTCAACAAATATTGTAAGACAGATATTTTTACCTCCATTTTAAAAATGAGGAAATCAAGTCTCAGAGGGGAGCCGTAACAGATTCGAGTCATGCAGCTGATAGGAAGAGAAGGCCTGACTCTACAGATCTTTCCACTGAAGTGCTCACCTCCTTCAAGAAATGGATGGGAAGGGGACACAGGTATCACAGGCCAGACTGGATGTGGCTTGTAGACACACACACACATACACACACACATGCACGAGCATGCACACACACACACGAGCATGCACACACACACACAATCACTGGAGGGCACATTTATGCTGCATATGGCAATTCTGGGCTTTATCTCCCAATCTAATTAGGACGGTGGGGTGATAGTCATTTAGGATTTGCCTCTCACTTTAGCCCAAGCTGTGTGAAGCTCCATTCATGTAATCAAAGTATGGAAAGGGAAAGAAGAAATGTGATGCTTGAAACAAAATACCTCATTGGGTTGACCACTAAATGGCACTTAGACCCCAACTGTACACACAGCTGCTTTATGTAATGAAGGCCGTGGACCGTGTTCCTGGATATAAAATAACAAACCACATATAAAGTTTTACGTCGCTGTGTAATTAGCACGGATCTGAGAGTGTGTGAGGCAGCCAGGGTGAGGGCAGCGGGGCTTGGGCCTTGAGCACCATGAGCTGTGGAGGGAAGAGCTTGCCCTGGGACCAGGAAGGCAGGAGTTTGGATCCCTGCTTCACCAGTCTCTGGCCTTTGACTGTGGACAAGTCTGTAAACTTCCAATTTCATATTTGTCCAAGGAGGTTACAGTACATGTCTTACAGCAGTGGTTTTACCCTTCTTCCTGCCCCCAGGGACCTTTGAGGACTTTTAAAGACATCTTTGGTTGTAATAAGTGGGAAAAGGCTGAGGGCATCTTGTGGTGAAGGCCAGGATGCTGTTAAGCATCTTACAATGTGCTGGCCCACCTCTTCTGCAGCCACAAGTCATCCCACCTCAAATACCAATCCTATCCAGACTGAGAAATCTTGTCTTATGGTTATGGGATTTCTGTGTCATGATATAGTCATTACTAACTCTTGTTGGAAATTTACTGTACACCAGGTGCTATTCTATCACTTTATTTAAACATGCCAGGCATAGTGGCACCATACGTGTAATCCTAGTGGCTCAGGAGGCTGAGGCAGGAGGATTGCAGGTTTAAAGCCAGCCTCAGCAAGTTAGCAAAGCCCTAAGCAACTTGGCAAAATTCTATCTCAAAATAAAAAATGAAAGGGGTTGGGGTTGTGACTCAGTGGTTAAGTGCTCCTGAGTTCAATCCCTGGTAAGTAAGTAAGTAAGTAAGTAAAATAAATAAATAAATGTGTTATCTCTGACCTGTTCATAATAAATGAGGGAGCTCTTCATTCCTTACATAAGAAAACTGGGAAATAGGGAGAAAACTAGCCCAAAGTCACACACAGAGAGTTGGCAGGGACCAGGTGAAGTGAGACCTTGTATTTCTAATTCCAGCTTTACTGAGAAGCTATAGAAAGGCTTTAAAGAAAAATAACATGATCTGATACAGATTTTTAAAAGACCATTCAAACTTTAGTGTGGAGGATGATGAGGTGGCAAGAGAGAAATTCAGCGAACCTAGTAAGGACACTACACTATAGTCAGGTAGCGATAATGGGATCTCGGTCAGACCGTTGCAGTGGAACCGGAGGAACTAAGCAGATATGCAGAGTTGGAGCCAATAACTACCATTTTTGTGATGGAGACAATATGGAGGTGAGAAAAGAGGAATAAAGCACAGTTCTAAACCTTTTGTCTTGAACAACTGGTTTCATTAACTGAGATGGGTGAGGCTGAGGGAAAAACAGCTTTGAAACAAAAAGGAAGAATCCAGAGTCTGGTTTGAGGTCATGTTAAGCATGAGCTTCCCACTAGGATTCAAGTGGAGGTGTTAAGGTAGCAGCTTATAAGCGGGACTTAGGGAGCAGACAGGCCTGGAAAGATGCACTTCAGATCCTTTGCACAGAGATGAAATGTAAAACTCAGGGTTCATTAGGGATAAGATGATAGATAGATAGGTAGATAAATAGAGTTGAAGAAGGTCTAAGTCTAAGCCCAGGGGGCTCATTAATTTCAAGTTTGAAGAAGAAGCATCTGCCAAAACGGTCAGAAGTAGGGGAAAAGCCAGGGTAGAGAGATAATGGCACCCAACACAGAAGAGCAGGAATACAGCCCTTAGATGCGTCCACAAGCAGGGTGACAACATTGTTTAAGAGAGAGTTGAGGAAGTGGAGATGGTCACTATGGTAAAAATCTTTCTCCAAGATTTATGGCAAAGGGTAAAGAAATGGAGTGGCTATGAACATGGGTCAATGAAGAGACTTTTGAAAACATGAGTCATGAAGTGTGTTTGTAGGCTGATGTAACAGATCTAGCACAGAGGGAGGAACATTTGATGAGAAAGAGAGAGAGAGGGAGAATGTGTTTATTGGAGAAGTCTTTGTCGAGGGCTAGAGAAGGCAAGAGACTGAGATCCAGAGACAACGGAGGGCTTCTCCTTGTTAGGTCATTCCATGTGTTTTTACAGGAGAGAAGGCAGCAAGCATGTGAGTGGTGTAGGTAATCAGGTGGGTAGATGAAGCTGCTCTGAAATAAGTACTTCTCCTTTCACACACAGAAAGATCTGAGCCTTGACCTGGGCACTGGTCAACCCCTATCCCTAACACAGACACACTGATATAGACTGAGTCTTAATTTGGCCCCAGACTGAGCTTTGCCCCATAGACTGAATGTCTGACTGTGTCCACTCACCTCCTTCTGTTGCTCGGGGAGACCCTGTGAAGAGTGTGCAAGGATTAGCACACATTGAGCCTGTTCCACATGCAGAGAACTGAGGCTGATCAGTGTCCAGATGCTTCTCTGCTGAGACTGCCTTCAAGACGATGTCAAGAAAGGGAGTTCCCAGGACTTGTCAGGGGATGGGTTGGTAAGAGTAAAACCATTTGTGGGGAGTGTCAAAATAAGAGAAAGCCAAGAATAAGAGGCTATTGAAATGGACCAAAGGTTTGGATTCATGAGAATGAAAGACCTGGACAGATATGAAGTCACTGAGGTTAGCAATAAGGACAAGCAAGCAGAACAGAATGAAGAGTGAGTGTGTTGGGTGGGGTATCAGCCAATCTTGGAATACTGACTGCTCTTCAGATTTTCTCCTTTATTATAGACCCACCTTTGCAGAGTCAGTATTGTCTGCACAAGCAGCTTTATGCATTTATATGGTGAGCAGGAGTTTGTAACTGTAACAAATACTTGCTGTGTAAGAAAAGCCTTCACAATTCCCCAGCTTAATCACTCCACACCTCAATTTCCTCATCTGTAAGAGCAGTGGGAATGTGTGGCTCACAGCTTTACTGTGGGAATCAGGTAAGATGGCGTGAAAACACTTCATGTACTTGCAGTACGTGGACCTGGCATTCATGATCATTATTAATAATACTAAGAAGACAAAGAGGCCTCAAAAGTATCTCTTACCCTAAGAGAAACACTTTCATGCTCTAAAAAGCATGAATGGGCATACATCAGCCACAGCACAGATGCTTTTGGGAGATATCATGGAGGATGTTCTGTGGTGGCACCCAGGACCACTGCGCTGAGCAGTTGGGCAAGATGTACTTTGTCAGGGGTGCTCTGCAGATGACCCGAGGGCAGTGAGATCCATCTGACGCTCCCCTTGCAAAACTATGTGCCCTGGCCATGGACTATGTCCGTATCCAATTTCATCACGCACCTGGTAACACCCACTGGAATGCTTCCTAAATTTTTAGGTTTGCTTTCTTGGCCTTTACTGACAAAATCCAGTCATGGGGAATCAGATGCCTGTCTTCAGCCACTGGCATTTTCATGGTGATGCTCCAGTCTGTATCTGTCTCTCCTGTACTTGAAAGCCCTGCTTTCCCATCAACCTTATCATGTCTGAATCCACAACGCAGTTTTTCTTGATTTGGGGCTAGATTCTTGACACCCACTTTATCTTTGAAGCCTGTTTCTATCAGTCTCTCATGTATTAGCTGTCTAGACACAGCTTGAGATATTTAGTGACAAAAAATTCAGTGCCTCCTAAGATAGTTAACTCTACTTCTTCTTCTTCTTCTTCTTCTTTTTTTGTACCAACCAGTGATTGAACCCAGTGACCCTTAGCCACTGAGTCACATCCCCAACTTGTATTATTTTTTATTTTGAGACAGGGTCTTGCTAAGTTGCTGAGCCTGGCTTTGAACTTGCAATACTCCTGCCTCAGTCTCCTGAGCTGCTGGGATTACAGGCGTGGGCCACCCCATCCAGTGAATTCTACTTTAATGCAGTAGTTCATATTTAGAAACTTCTGCATATTAAACCTGCTCCTGTCTACCTACATCTTATGCCCACCAGTCTCTGGTTCCTGACCTTGGGACCACATGGAGCAATTCTCCATTTTCTCTGTCACAACTATTCATAGATGCAGGTATAGGGACCAGTTTATCCTGGGTCATATTGCTGGCTCTACCTTTCCTTACTGAAAAGGTTTTGTTTTGTCCTCTCTCTCTATCATACCTTTTGAAATTCCTTACGTCTAGAAATGACACCAGCATCGTATTTTTTTTTTACCCATTAACTTACCAATTCATTCATCCTACTTCTGCATGTCTATTGGTCTATGGTAAGAGAGACGAAGTGATCTGTCCAGAGTCTTCAGCTACTCAACTTTTCTTTGACTGGATCTACCCTGTTCACTGTAGCAGAGGGCATCCGCAGAGAAGAAGCAGCCTTGGAAACCAGGCACCTTTGCAGTGGCAGAAGTTTTAACTACCTTCCCACCATTTTTTTTTAAGAAAGTGAGAGGGATAGTGAGAGAGACGGAGAGAGAGAGAAAGAGAGAGAGAGAGAGAAAGAGAGAATGAATCAATTTTATTTAGTTTTCCATGGACTTTCGTTGCTGGGACACTTTATTGTGTATGTGGTGCTGGGGTTTGAACCTGCGTACTTGCGCATCCAAGTAACTGCTGAGCCACCGCTCCAGCCCCCATTCCTAACTTTTGTCACAAAGTTTTGGGGTGTGTGTGTATGTGTGTCTGTGATTTTTTTTTGTCTTTTGTTTTGGATCTGAGCTTTTTCATTATCAGTCCAGAATGCTTAGCCCTCCCATCTCTTTTCCTTCCCTCTCAAAACAGCAGCTGACATTCTCATCTCTTTAATGGTGATTTTTCTTTTTCAGTAGATCATTTTTCTAAGGACTTTCCAATAATGCTGCAGCTGAAATAATCACTCCTAACTACAGCATAAAGCATTAACCCAGGTCCAGGGAAACATGAGTCCTTAAGAGAAAAAGGGGAAAGTATGGTTAGACAAGCTTCGTGGGGGTAGAGACCATTTCGGGGTTTTCCATTTTGAACTCACCATGGCTTGTATTCATAACAATTGAGGCCACTTGCTGCTATGACTGATGGATAGATTTTGAGGCACTTAGTATTCAGAAAGCATTGCACAATGTCTGAGATCTCCAGTTGTTCACCACCTCACAAGTTTTTGGTCCTGTTAATTATTATACTTGCAGTCATCCTAGTGAGGATCAATGGTATCTCATTGTGCTTTTAACTTATACTTCTCTAATGATAAATGACATTGAGTATCTTTTACTCTATGTGTGTGTGTGTGTCTGTGTGTTGGCACTGGGGTTGACGTAGGGATATTTTACCACTGAGCCACAACCCCAACCCTTTTTATTTTTTATTTTGAGATAGGTCTCACTAAGTTGCTTAAGGCTAAGTTACTAAGGTTGTCTTTGAACTTGTGATCCTTCTTCAGCCTCCTGAGTCACCACCGGTGTGGTGTAAGCCACCATGCCTGGCCTTGACAGTGTCTTTTGAAGAGCAAATGTGTTAATGTTGAAAAAAAAATCCAATTTATCAATTATTTTGCTTTTACAATCTGTGTTTTTGTGCCCTTTTTAAGACATTTTGGCCAAGATCACTAAGGTTTTCTCTCCTTTATTTTATTCTAAAAGTTTCATAATTTTAGGTTTTACACTTAGGGCAGTAATCCACTTTTAGTTTCATTTTTGATGTGTGGCAGGCTTTTCCTCTTCCTTCTCTCCCCCTTCCCTTCTCCTTTCAACTTCCTCTCTTCCTCCCTTTCTCCCCTCCACCATTTCCTCTGCCTCCTCCATTTTCTCTCCTTTTTATCTTCTTCTTTTTGTAAGTGGGTGTCTATTGTTCCAGTACTATCTGTTGATGTGTATTGCATGTAGAATTACCTTGGCATCTCTATCAAAAAGTCAATTAATGGGAGCTGGAGCAGTTATGGTGCTTGCCTGGCATGCACAAGTATACAGGTTCAAACACCAGCAGCATGTACACAATGAAGTGTCGGAGCAACAAAAGCCACATAAAAAACTAAATTAAAAATTGATTCTCTTTCTCTCTCAAAAAAAAAAAAAGTCAATTGATGGGGCTGAAGTGGTGGCTCAGCAGTAGAGCACTTATCTGACAAGTGCTAGGACCCAGGTTCGAACCCCAGCACCACATATGCAACTGTGTCATAAAAACAAAAACCAGATGAAAATCTAAATAAGGATAAAGAAATGGAGTGGCTATGAACATGGGTCAATGAAGAGACTTTTGAGACTTAGTCCATGGAAGGCTAGCTCCATTCCTCAAGGCTCAAGGAGAGAGCGGGCATGGCTTCAGGGAGCAGGGAGCTCAAGGTGTCATATCAGGAAGCACAGGAAAGAGTTCAGAGAAACTCCACACCAGATACAGAATATATACCCCAAAGGCACTTCCCCATTGACCCACCTCCTCCAGCCTACAGTTGTCAGTTAATCTCTATAAGAGGATGAACTCACTGATCGGGTTAAGGCTTTTCTAACCCAATCATTTCACCTCAGCCTTCACAAATTGTCACAAGTGAATTTTTGGGGTACACCTCACATTCAAACCATAATAGTGCATATACAGTTTGGCCATTGTCCTTTTGAGTAGCTGACCCCTTTACCACTATGAAAGGATCTTTTTAAGTCTATGGTAATATTTCTTGCCTGAAGTCTACTTTGATGTAAATAAATCTATTCCCATTTATGTAAATAAATCTATTCAGTATTAGTGCAATGTACCTTTCACCATAGTCTGTAACCCATTTGTGTCTTTATATTTAAAGTGTTTTTCCTATAGACACCATGTAGTTAGGTTTCCTTTATTGTTTTAATCTGACTTCTTTGAATTTAATGTGGTTATGGAGTTGGTTAGGTTTAAATCTATAATTTTAGTCTCCATTTTCTATTCTGTTTTTTCCCATTTTCATTTGGATTGATGTTTTTATAATTTCATTTTCTTTTATTACCTTCTTAATTCTTCTCCCTTTCATTTAAAATAAACTGTTATTTTATGATCTACAGAATACATGCCCAGGTTAATGGCAGAATTCAGTATGTCTATCTACCTTCCTACCAATCTACTTACCATCTATCCATTTATTTTATTTTACTCTTAGATCATTCCCTTTCTCCATCCCAATACAAGGCAAAAGTTACAATATGTTTATTGTGTTTTTCTTGTTTGTATATGTTTTTGCAAATATACATGTTGCTTGTTCTGCCTGGTTCAATGCATATAAATGGTATTCTGTAGTTTATCTGTTTATGTGATTGTATTCTTGTTTTTACCACCAAAGAATTTATTTTATTTTATTTTTTTAGGAGAGAGAGTGAGTGAAAGAGAGAAAGCGAGAGTCAACTTGTTTCATCTGATTTTTTGTTTTTCCAACACTTAGTTGTGTGTGTGGTACTTGGGGTCAAACCTGGGTCCTCGTGCATGCCAAGCAAGTGCTCTACTGCTGAGTCACCTCTCCAGCCCCAAAAGTATACTCTTATACTCAATTCATGTTTCTTCTGCCTTCTACAAAATACTCAATGATAACTTCCCACACATTGTGCACTTTCTGAGTGATGATCTTCCAAGTTGCCTGGGACTCCCTGACCTTATAAATAATGCTGCAATGAATATTCTTATACATATCCTCCTATAAACCTGGATTAGCATTTTTGAAGGATGCATATCCAAGACCTCAATATCATATAGTATACATATACCTAATTTGACTAAGTGTTGAAGAATGTTCTCCAAAATGGTTGTACCACTCCATAATCCTGCTAGCCTGAGAGTTTACATATCCCCACATCCCTACAAATCATGTCATCATCTAGCTTTCTAAAATTTTTAATGTAAATTATTTAAGGAAACATCTTATTGTGGTTAAACTTGCATTTCTCTTAATAGTAATTTTAGCAATTCTTTCCATGGATTTTCTCCTTTTTAAAATTGCCTGTGCATTTATATCTTCTGCCCATTTTCCTTGAAAGCATTCTCTTTTTCTTGCTGGTTTGCTGATGCTCCTTGCATCTTCTAGAAACAAGAAGGTGATATTAATTCCTTGTCAGTTTTGGACATTGTGAATATCTTCTGTTCTATCTTTATTTATTTATTTATTTATTTATCTTCTCTATAGTGCTCTTGATTGAATATAAATATTTTTATAATGAATTCAATTCATATTTTTATCTTATTGTATGTGCTTTTAAGATTATGTTTGAAAACCCTTCCCTAGATCTAAGTCATAAAGATATTCTTTTGCATAGACTATTAACTTTATATTTTTCTATTCCTCTAGTAGCTACTTTTCTTCCATGAACTGTATTTTTATCTTTCACACTTGTTCTTTTAATTCATATCATACCATTGTGTATGATATTTAGTACGGGATCATGCTTTACCCTTTGACTTATATTGAGCTACATTTCCTCAATATGTCATTATTCAGATTTGTCACATTATTTCTACTGTATTTTAAGATATTTTATATCTTTGAGGGTCATAACAATAAACAGAATACAAGCCCAAGTGGACTAACAAGGAAAGCCTAACGAAGGACTATCAGGTTAAGAACAGGAACAAGGTAGGTGGGAGGCTCAGCAGCAACAGTGGGTGCCCTCTAACACCCATCTACCAGGCATGAGTAGGGAAGTGTCTTGAAAGAGCCATATCAAAACCAGGAGAGAACTGTGCTTTGGTCTTCAGCAGAGGTCGCAGCCTGGGCCCTTTCCTGCAGCCTGGCAGGAAGAGAGGTAGAGTCTAACTACCACCTTTTTCTTTTTCCCTCCCACCTCCTTCCTGTGTCTTCTCCTGATGGCCAACTCAACAGTGATTTAAAGTACAGGTGAGTATGGTTAATGCAATGCAGAGGCCAGCCTCTGGAGCAAAGCAGAGCTGAACAGGGTAGAGAAGGGTCTGTAGGGGCAGAGACTGCCCACGTTCACCTCTGCTCTCTGACAGAGGTGTCTGTCTCTTCTTGTGTCAGTACTGCTGTGTGCTTATTGTGTGGTTTTGTGGCATGTCTCTGTCTGGAAGGTTGAGTTTCTCCACAATTCTCCTAAGGCTTTAAGTTTTTAGATCAACTGCATTTGTGTTTTTCTATGTACATTTTAAAATGTATTAAGTTTTCAAAAAATCAGCTGGAATTTTGATTACCCTTATGTTAAATGCTTATATTGATTTTGGAGAAGGAATGTATTTTTAACATTATGTCAGTCCATATGGGAGCAAGGATATCTCTCTGATATTATCTCTGCTATTATCTTCTATGTTCTTAGTGTTATGCTCTTTTACATAGAGGTCTTCTGTATGCTTGATTAAATTAATTCCTAGATACTTCCTATGTTGTGGCTACTAGGAATGGTGCACAGATTTAGCAAGTACCTTCTATATATGCACACCCTGTGCTAGGTGTTATCAATTCTGTAGTGAATATGACATGGTCCTTGGTCTCAGAGAACTGACCATGCAGAAATGGAAATCCCTTATACAAACAAAAAAAATCTGTGACCACACGTCGGGGTAAGTGTTCTGAATCAAAGGCCCAGGTTTCCTCCGTGGCCCTCTGCCTTCCCTATGTCATTCCTTAGTGCTCTGTGTTACTACTACCAAAGTTCCCAGCCAGAAGTCAGGAGAGAAAAGCATTCCCAACAACAGGTCTGATTGTCAGGCCAGTTTGTTTGTCTTTAGAAGGAAAGATGGATTAAACTATCTTTCAGAGTTCTTCAGCATCATCTACCTTCCTTCTCTTCCTTCTCTTTCCCTCTCTGTCCCTTTCTCTTCTTTGCCTTTCTTTGTCCTTTTATCCTTCCCTCCTTATGGTCCTTTCTCCCTTCTTCTCTCTCTCCATCTCTTCCTTTTTTTCTTCCTTCCCTCACTCCTTTCCTCCTTCTATCATTGAGTGTGAAAGATAGAACAGTATTAGCAGGGAGGGGGAATGGAACAGCTGGGTCTAGTTTTAAGGGATGGTGGGATGCTGAGGCCAAAATGCCCACTGCAGAACATGCAGCTGTGGATCTTGGAAGGAGAATCGAAGCTGGAGATGTAGAGAGAGAATGAGGTGAGTGAGAGCACTGAAGACAAGTATTTATAAAACAGAAGAGGAGAAGGAACTGAGCCATTTAAAGAGAAGGAAAAATGTCCTTCAGGAGAAACCTGCTACCTGTGTAGTGTGGTATAGGGCAAAATGCTTTTAATCTCCTATGCAGTCACTGTGGAAGGAAGTTTAATAAATGGCTCACAGCCTTTCAGAATTCTCTGTACACCAGCCTTCCTTTGTGAGGAGGGACTGGTCAATTGATGACCATCTTTAATTTCAAAACTGACACAAAACTGACTTTTAATGCTTTTCTAAACAAGACAGAGGAAGATACCAATAGTCCCTCAGTTGCCTCTGTTCACTCATCCATAAAATAGACATAATGATAAAAGCTTTGGGGAGGGCGACTGTAGTTTTTGGGAAAACAGTAATCTCTATAGAATTAGAAAATCAAAGCATCATTCTTTATGACAATACCAAGGGTTAAATTAGTTTTCTGCATTTGACCTTTATTCTCCGTTCAGTAACTAACTTTCTTGTAAACTAGTGTTCATTCCATTCTCACATATCTCTTCCTTCTGTTCCAGTTCCTTTGGGCTCCCCACGCCCAGCAGTTGGGAGATCAGAAAGATACCATCTGCTGATTAATAAACAGACATGTATTCCATTCTGAGTTGATTGGATCAGGGTGTCTCTTGATGTCCTTGTTCCTAATGTTCATACATTCCACCACATGCTCACTTATCTAAGGTCACACCCGGAGGCTCTGTGGCTGGGATGAATCACATTTGAGCTGACCATCCTTCCTGGAATCCATGGGCTGCATGAATTTAGCCAAAGTGGACACCTGCCACCTCCTTAGAACAGGGATGGTTTCTGGTAATCACAACTTTACAGTCTGCTTGAGGCCCCTGATCAGTGAGTGTTGATGATCACAGATGCAACTAGAGTGGAGCGGGTATGTAATGGAATAAAATGATTCAGGAGACTGGGTCTCAGGTCCTCAGAATGAGAGAAGAGAGCAGGGTTTAGTGGCCAGTTTGGGGTAAAAACTTAAGGCATTTCATGGGCAGGCTTTATTTATCTAATCCAGATTTGGGATCTAGCAGCCTATAACTCCCCAAAATGAATTAATGCTCTGCTTTAGACATCCAAAAGCCTCTCAAGTCCCTCCAAGCATACTGACTTCCGCTGGCTCCCCTCTCACTCTGCAGCATGTTTATTTCTCTGGGAGTTGCAGGCTCTCGTGTTCACAGGGCTTGGCGAGAGCCTTGATGTGTCCTCCTCCAAGTGGGGATGAAGAGCTGCAGATTTATCTGGGCTCCACAGCCCTCTTTCTTGCATTTTTATACCCCAGCTGAGTGTCCCAGAGACATTAATAAATGGAAGGGGTATTGTTTGCGTTCTTTTCTTTTCCTTTTTTTTTTTGTTGTACTATTGAAGAAACAGAATGAAGAAACAAAGCCAAGAGGAGTTCATTGTCCCACTGTCTGAAAGTTTATAGGAGCAAAAATTCCTATTATGAAAGGATTCCCACACCAGTGAGTCTGTGTGCCATTTCCATTCTCCAGGAGTTTTGTATGTCCAAAGTCTTGTGGGAAGTCAGGACAGAGTTAGGATTAAAACCCATGCACTCTTTCTCCCTTCTGAGTCCCCACCCCAAAAAGCAGGGAGGATTTAGGGCACACAGAAAAGAGGATGTGTGGCCCATCAGGGCTGAGCCTGCACTTGGATGGAACCTGGAGCCTGCCTATTTTCCTTTAGGGATTGTGTGTGTGACTCCCTGGGGATTCAGGATAGTCCTCTTTTGTTTCTGTTTTGGTCTTTTCCCATGGAAGCTTGGGCTTTTCAGAAGTGCTGCTATCAACTTAACAGGGCAGATCTGGGATAGTGATTGGGGGCTGTGTCTGTGGGTAGGTTGGGTCTCTCCAGGCCAGCTCTAAGCTACATACTCACCACTAAAAGCAGGACCTGAAAACCAGAGGGTGGAGAGTGGATATTGGTGTCATAGACAGAACATGGACTTTGGGGTCTGACAGACCTAAATTGAAAACTCACATTTACCAATTCTCAGTTGTACCAATGTACACAACAAACTACTTTCTTAGTCTCAGTATCCAAACTTGATCTTCACAAGAAGGCTTCTTCATATGACATTGGTGGGGACCATTCCACCTCTCTCTCTTTGTTTTCCTATTCCCTTTCGAAAGGAATAGGTAGCAAATGATTTAGCCCTCATTCTAAGCCAGGTCCTGTGTATTAATCTACATGGGCAGCTCTGGGAGGAAAAAGCCATGCCTGACCTATTTAATTGATGAAGAAACCGAGGCTTAAAGAGTGTAGGCCCTTTTTTTACATTCTTCATATGGTCCTCCTATGTTTCCCGAGGCAGGCAAGGAAATCCTTCCCACTTTCGGTGAGAAGCTTAGATGCCGAGAGGAAGGCAAACCACGTGCTGAGGTCACACATAAGGAGTTGGTGGTGGAGCTAGGTCTGAGTCCAGATTCCCTGGCTCTCAGCTCAGGGTTCTCTCACTGCTTAAACTTGCTGGGCCCAGCCAAGCCCAGGGAAGGCAAGCTGCCCTGGGGTGCTGCTCTCCTGGACCAGCCTCTCCCGTTTTGCTGGGGAAGCACGGCCCCAGCCCCTGCCAGGCGGCCTTGTTGCCCAACTCATGGGCAGGAGCCAAGCCTGGCAGCCTTTGGTGGACATCCAAGTCAAGTTGCTCTTTCCTGGGCTGAGTTTAGCATGCAGCATGGCTTCATCATCCAAATATGTCCTGCCAGACAGGCCTCAGCTGCTGGCCGGCGGGGCACTTGGCGGCCCAAGAGA
Source organism: Aplodontia rufa (assembly GCA_004027875.1). NCBI lineage: Eukaryota > Metazoa > Chordata > Mammalia > Rodentia > Aplodontiidae > Aplodontia > Aplodontia rufa. The sequence continues at coordinate 98,789 of PVKS010002729.1, read as the reverse complement.
GCTTGGCGCTAATTGGACCCAGCCAACATAAATCATGGTTCTCATTAAGAGGAAGTCCAGGCGTTCTCTGGCAGGCAAGGGGTGAGAGGTGGGAAAGGGGAAGATTCTCTGACTGAAAGGGGTTGAATCAAGCAAGGGCCCAGGGACCTTATGCAAGTGTCCAGATGACTCTGGCTCTCTGAAGGATGAAGAGGCTATGTCCAGTGATCTCTGATAGTTTGTGCCAGAGACTAGAGTTCTCGTGTTGCTTTTGCATGTGTGTGTGTGTGTGTGTGTGTGTGCGTGTGATGTTATTCTCCTTTCTACCTGGAGCACTCTCAGGGATTGATCTCACTGCAGTCTGTGATGTAATGGCTCAGGGGTTACCCAACTCAGGGAAGGTAAGAGAAAGTCTTCTCCAGGAGCAAAGAACTAACTCTCCTAGGGCTGCTGTGAAGCCTAGAGCCTTTGTGGGATAAGGCTCTGATTCTCTCAAGACAGCAAGGCCCTTGAGGAGGGAAAGGCTTCCCAGATGGCTGGACAGAAGAAAGCCTGTCAGGGTCTATCATGTCTTAAGAGCAGGTTTGTGCTGGAAACTATGATCAGATGAAATTGGATCATTCACATACTTAAAATTTAGGAAGCTCCAGCCATGTGCCAAGTACTATGCTAGGTCCTGGAAAAATTGATGAATCGGACTCAATCAATGCCTTATAAAGGAAGACCTGGAGAAGAGAAGGAGGGGACTGAGGGGAAGTGTTTGCAGGTAGAGGAAACAGCAGATGCAAAGGTCCTAAATGGTGCCAACTGATGTTCTGAAGGAAGAACAAGGAGTCATAGTATACTGAGAAGAATGAGCACCTGAGAACTTAATGATAAGATAATGAGATAAACTCTATATCATGGGTCCATGCAAGAGGAATTCAGAGGAAGAAGTCAGGGACTGACTTGGGTGGGGTGAAGGAGACAGGCCTCCCAGAGAAGGTGGCATCTCAGCATTGCTTTGGAAAACAAATGGAGAGTACTGGAGAGGACATCAGAGTGGATGCAGGAGCATGAGCAAAAGCAGAAGAAATCCAAAAGGGACACCGTGGTCAGAGAACAGCAGAGTGTCATGTAGCTCGAGAAAGGGTCAAAGGCCAAAGTGGAGGCTGAGGTTTGGTTGATTCAAACAGTGTCCCACCTAGGAGGGACCTTAGTTTGTCAAGTGATTTTAAAAAAAAAAGTTCCAAGCCCTGTCTGTGCATCAGAATCAACTCGGGACTTGCCCGACGAAGCAGAATCAGTGCACAGCAGAGATGGAGCCCAAATAGGTGTCTGCGGCTGGGAGGCAGCAGAAGCATGGGGTTAGAGCATTTATAAAACACACATAGCCAGTATCTCCCCCTGAGATCCCGGGTTTCCTGGTCTGGTGCGGGCTAGGAATGTGCACCTTAAAGCAAGCTCGCAAGCAATTCTAAGGTAGATGGCTAGCAGCCTAGTATTTTTTTTTTTAATGCAAGATACTGATAAATGCAATGGAGAGAAATACGAGAGGGGAGGGAGACAGATAATGCTGGGGGAAGGCACAATTTAAACAGTGTGGTCAGGAAAGGAAGACCCAAAAAAGTGAAGGAGGGCACTGCAGACAGAGAAAGAGCAGAGGCAAAGATCCTGAGCAGTGCCAACCAATGTTCTGAAGGAAGAACAAGAGGCCAACATTGCTGGAATACAGGAGCTGAGGCCAGAGAGGTGATGGGGCAGACAGGTCACACAAAGCCTGCAGAAAGGAAACGCAACAGCTGCATCTCCTCTGAGCCCCTCTTTTGCACAAGGCTTTGCATTAAGCTGTGGCTGAGGTGTACAGGAGGTAGAATGAAGAAAACATAGATTCTGTCTCCCTGGGGAAACCCAACCTCCAGGGAGAGGCACAGGCTCCCACAACCCTTCTCCACAGGAGGCACGCAGCAACACATGATGCCATGCTGATTCACCTAGAGCTCAGGTGGCCGTTGCCATGTGTGGTGGACATGGAACAGGTGGGAGCATGATTGAGCAGATGGGACTGAGTCCCTCCTACATGGGTGGGAAGGATGTCAGCAGGCACCGCAGGACAGACTTGCCCGAGGAAGCAGAATCAGTGCACGGCAGAGATGGAGCCCAAATAGGTGTCTGCGGCTAGGGAGGCAGCACAAGCATGGGGTAAGAACCTCCTGGGTTTGGGGCCTGGTTCAGCCTTGACATTTGAAACTAATGGGAGGCATATGGCTTTACCTCTTTGAGGCTCTCTGGTGTCAATTTTCCTGTCTTTACCATGGGTTAATCCCCACTCTGAATATTGGCTGTGGAAATTCATGAAGTTTGTGGTGATACAGAGTCATGTGTCTACCAATTCAGGGCTTGGCCTAGAGTATGTTCCCCGGGAAGTGAGCTTCTCTTCACCCCAAGAGCAGCTTGGTCTGTTTTTCCCTCCATATACAACACCACTTTTTGTTTTTATGGGAGTTATATGGTAAGGGGGCACCCAACGGTGATTCACAGAGCTCCATTCGGTTGGCCATTGCGCTTCATATCTCAACTATACTATGAAGGTGGCATTATTATTGTTGAGCATCTCATGGGTGGAGGGGAGGGTTTTTGAAGAGTTGGTGTGGTCAGTGCAGGAGTCAGGGCTTCTCCATGTGCTTTTTCCTCTCACCGTATTGACCTTCACGGCAAGAACACACAGACATTGCATACCAATGGGAGCTATGAGTTCCATAGTAGGTCCTGGAGCTGGAGAGGCTCCCTGCTCTCCATCCACATCTGATAGGTGATAGTGGTCATTTGGCACTGCCCCCTCTGCCCTGCCAGTGTTTCCATCCTGGCTGCCCTGGTCCTACACTCAGCTTTTTTTGCTCTGCCTGGCCTGGAATAACTAATCCAATGGGCAGGGACCTCCTCCTTATCTGATCTGGGTTCTGGGGAGGAAGCTGAGCTAAGTGGGGAGAGGCTTGCACATGCAGGTTAACTCTTTTTCTGCCAATGAAAAAACATTCTGGAGGTGATTTGGTTAGATGCAAGTTCTCTGTTCTTGTAGTAGGCTCTTCCTTGAGTCTCTTTGACACTGTTCTCCTGGTGGACAAAGGGGCAAATCAGACCTAGTCCCTGACCTGGATGTGCTCACCAGCTATGGAAGACAGAAGAGAAGACCTGCAATCATCAGCCACGCTGAAGGACTGTGAGGAAGACACAAAATCTGAGAAATTGCAGAGATCAATCTGGCTCCAGCAACACTCCCTCTTCCAGTCACAATGGTCATTCACTCCTTCATTCAGCCAGCAGTCACTGAGCCTGCTGTCCTCTGTGTGCCTGGGCCCTTGGGAGACAGATGACTCTGTTCATTTAAGAATCTCAAGACCCATTGGAGAGGGGAGGGCAACATTCAACTCTGAAATAAACCGTTAAAAACAGAATGACAGAGAATTGGAGTCAAAGCCACTTATAGGAAAATGAAGGCTAGAGTCGAGGCAGTGGGGCACCTCCCAGGAGGAGGAGGCATTGGCTCAGGTCTTCAGGAAGGGAAAACTTTGACTATCCCAACTAGAAAGAAGTGCTCCCAGGAACCCACAAGTCCCATATGCTGGGTGTCCTGGGATAGTTATTTCAACTATCCGGGTCTTATTTGAACTAATAGCTGCTTATTGATCAATTTTTATATTTATCAAGCAAGCTTTCTAAGATTTGATTGCTTTGATTACACTTTTCAGAGGAAGAAGAGATTGATTAGATAAGGATGGCCCACTTTTTAGTTCATAGGTCCTGATTTCTGATTCTGAAATAGGATCCATATGTCTCTATCCACATGGCTGGGGTCTAATTTGAGTCCTTGTCCAACTGAGGCACGTTCTCAGGAAAAGTTCTCTCCTTAGTCACCTCCCCTCAGGTGGAGTAGGGGATGATGGAGAGGGAAAGATAGAAAAAGATAAGAAGTCCAAAGTCCCCTTACCAGGTGAAGAGCTGGCTGGGGTTGACATTCTTAGTTTGAAATGACCCTGGCCCCAGAAAAATTTCAAGGATTATGGAGGTTTGGCCACATTGCTGGCTAAGAACAAGGGATTTTGAATGAGAGATAGCTGGGCCCAGTCCATTGCTCAGATACATATCAACTAGGTAGCATATTCGTGCCTTGTGTATTTTCTGTAGATTATCAGGAACAGTATTTGAGATAATTTAAAGTGCTCATCCCTAGTACTGGAGGAAAGACTGCCAATAAATTAACAATAATAGTCATACCTTTGGACAAGAATCTTCATAGCCTCTGAGATTCTGTTACCACCTGGCCTATCACCCAACTCACACTCATGCTTACCATTCACACACACCTAAGCAGGTATAATCAGAGGCCAGAAACAGAAGTGCTCAAAATCATACTAACAGTGGGAATGAAAATGTCAGCCCTTGGATCTGCCATTGTGGGAATCTGAGTCCATCTCCCATCCCATGACACCCCAAAGTCAGCAGCACCTCCTTCGTTACTTATTTCAGAAAAGATCCAGAGCTCCTCTCCCATCCCAGGGGGTCTGCCCCTTTAAAAGGCCTTTTCTCATCTTCATCCTACTGGCTTTATCCATTACCTATGAATGGAAATTGAAGCTTAATTTTTCTTGCTTGAAGCCATTAACACTCTGGGCCCTTGACAGGAAACAGCAGCTGAGCTTTAATTAGCCACAGCAAGCCCCCTGCATGAGCTTCTAGCACAGCCCAGGGACTTCAAAGATAAAGGCTTCTCCATTCTTGCTAATCACAGCTATTAATGAGCCAATTAAGGCTGTCTCTAGGCCAAAGCACACAGCTCTCAGTACCTTGGGCAGACCTCTCCGCCCTGCTGCCGGGAAGCTCCTCCCTCTGCAAGATGGAATCCTGTGTCCTTGGGAACAGAATGACTTCGGATGCAGAGTCCCGGCTGGGTTGAGCTGCAGCTCTTTAGCTTTTCTGCTCCAAGACTTAGCACTGAGCAAATGTCCTCTCTGAGACGTTTGCCACAATGAGGGATAAGAAGCCTATTTATCATGAGGAGTAAATATAATAGGAACTGAAGTTGGTGGCTCTCCAACTGTAGCATGTTTCAGAGTCACACTAAGGCCTTATTAAAATTCTCGACTGGGCTCCACCTTGTTGTGTCTCTGACTCAGTTGGTCTAGGAGTGGTGGAGAGCAAGAATTTGCATTTCTACCTTGTCCTCAGGTAATGCTGCTTCTGCTGCTGCTGGCTTGGGGACCACACTTTGAGATATACCACTCCAGACTACATAAGAGGTTATACAAATGTGAGCTATTATTTGAATATTTTGATTTGTATTCCCATCAATAAATGCCCTCCCCACCCCTTTTTCTTGACCTGTGTTTCATAGGACAGTTTCCAGGAGCTTCCCATCTGGGCGACCAATGCTTGAACACATCAGCGTCTGTCACTGCATAATGCCACTCAGTGACTAGTGCTCCAGACGTGCTCAGTCACAGGAAGAAGTTGGCAGGATCACTTCTTTGGCTGTGTTGTTACCAAGATTCTAAGTCCTGATGTCTGCATAAGTCTCCAGCATCTTCTTTGGGAGTAGAAGAGGATGGGTGCACTGTCTTGTTGCAGAGAAGGCAGAGCATGGAGTCTTCGGGAATCTTGACAAGCATGTTGACCAGTGGAGGTTGGGAAGATGAGAATGTGCAGAAAGGAGGGCATTCCGGTGTAGGGAGAAAAAGCAAAGGGAGGGTGGTAGGATAATGGCTGTGAATCTTCTACTGATGGCTTAACTAAAGTCTCACTAAAGTCCCTCATGCTGCACTCTGCTTGTTTCCTTAGGCCACAGGAATACAAACGCATACGCTTTTCAGCTACTGCCTCCCGCTACTCCTGCAACATGACTCATAGTCACAATGTGCTTCTGGCCTAAAAGACAAGTTTTTGTGGTCAAAAAAGATGTTAACAGTTCGTGTATGTCAGACACTGGTTTTCAGCTAGGATTGTGGCCTCTTTGTCTGATTCCTCTTCATGCTCTCTCCCGCCACGGTGCCTTTCCTCACTCTGTCCCACTGCCCCATCTGCCCTCCTTCTATCTCTCTCATTCACATCTAATTCAGCCTGTATAGCCCCCCTTAGGTTTCTGAGCGAGCATGTTCCTGAATACAGCCAGTTGGGCGATTCTTGCTCTATAGACAGCGTATCTCAAAGTGCATACTGAGGGGCCTTGGTAGATGGTAGAGTGTGTTGTGGGACTTAAGTGCCTCTCTTGGGAGTGCTGGCTCTGTACAGTAAGTCAGGTGTCTTCTCTGCAGGACTTTGCAGTCTTGGATATGCTACTGCAGATTGGGAAACTCAAAGGGATGCTTAACAAGCAGCATCACCCCACTTAATTTCACTGCAGCACACAGAATGAACTCTTTCCAAACTCGACCTTGCTTTTATGTAGAGGATCTGGGCTTTCAAGGACAGGTGACTTTAGAAAAGTTCAGAGTGGCAGACTTGGATTCTAAATCTGGAACTTACACCTCTTTGAGCCAATCGTTTTCTGTACAACAGTAACAGTGGTCCTTATCCTACAGGGCTGCTGCAAGGCTTATAGAAGAGCTACAAGATGTGAGAAGAGCTCAGCCATGGGTAAGGTGTACGGTAGGGGCTCAATAAATGTGTATTTTCTCTCCCGCGTGATGTCTTTTCTGGTAGAAGCTTACACTATGCGTAAACAATGAACCCTACTAAACAGGCTGTGTTCAAGTACTCAGCAGATGGGGATGAAGCCACACCCCAGGACAAAGACTGCCGGAGTGGCAGCTCCTAAGTGATTGATCACCCAGGCAGGCTTCCTGGAGGAGGTGGGTCTCTGCTAGGCCAGCCTTTGAAGCACAGTTCTCCAGCAAGGGCCTGCAGTGGGGGAGGGAAGGCCTTGGGAACTACATCTCTCCCTGAGCAAGCTACGGCAAGAATCTTACTTTTCATTTTCCTTTTCCACCCTGGAGGCCCATTTCCCCACCAAATCCAGCCGACGCAGCACTTGCCTTCCCCTCCCACTGCCTGAACTTGGCCAACATCTCAAGTTCCCCTAGGTGTGAGCCTCAGAGTGGGGCCCTCCTGGCTTGTGGAAATTCACTGGGTTGCTCAGTGTCTGACTGCCCGCAGAAGCATGCTGTGCTGATGCCCTCAGGAATTGCGGGGCAACCGAGCCATGGGGGGCTCAAATAGGCTGGGGTGCTGGGCTGGGCCCTACCACCTCAACCCTGGCCTGGAAGAGTTGGGGGGGGGGCAGGCAGCACTGTGGATCCCCTTCCCCAGATTCGGTATTGCTTTCCGCCACACGTTCACACCTCCAACCATTTCTGGGGACCCTCTTTCAGACCAGGCACATTTTGTCCTGAGTTCATTTAGTATCTATAACATCCCTAGAATTAGCATTCTATTTGTTGATGAGAGAACAAAGGCTCAGAGACAGCTGGAAACCACACCTGTTTGATCAGAAGTCCAAGCATTTCCCTCTGGTGCTCTGGAGCCCTTTCTTTCCCCTTTGTGTCCTTCCTGGCTCCTCTTATGTCACCTCCTCCAGAAAGCCCTCACCTGAGGCCAAGCTGATCTCCATTTGTGAGTTGGAACCACAATGCTCAGCTCCCCTTAGTCTGGATTTACACTGGGCCAGTGTTTTATCACTGTGTCCCTAGAGCCTGGCACTGCACACTAATCTCCACTGAGAGAAGGAGCACAGTATAGCTTAGAGACTACATGGAGGATCATGTACTTAGCCTCCCTGTCCTGAGTGGCTGGGCGTCTTCTCAGAGAGCTCCACAGTCCTCACCTTCCCCTTACACCATAGAGGGCTGTTGCCAGCCTGGGGCTGGGTGTCATCTCCTTTACCTTCCTGCGACCCAGCTTGCTTCCTGGATTTCATCAGGCCCCCAAATATTCATGAGCAGACCCCTGTGGCTGGACACACTCAGGAGGGGCCCCGTAAGATCTCGGCTCCAATTCTCTCCCTCCACATGAGCTGCGGTCCAGCACGTCCACGTCAGACCTGGAGCTTGCCCCACCGCCCGCCAAAACCCACTTCAATGATTAGTGAAGGTGCCAGGGAAATTATGAAAACCATGTGACAGGTAAACGGCTGTTCCTGCTACTTTCTTAGATTTCAAAGGGAGGATGGCTAGCTCCAGCCTGTGGGCTGGGAGTTCAGGCTTTGCAAGTGCTTTCCAGAACGCACGGCACAGAGAAGACCAGCAGGATTCTGCTTCTCCCTTCAGTGGATCCCAATGGGCCTCTCAGACTGCAGGACTGAGGCTGCTTGCAGAACTGGCTCCAAACTAACACTGTGCCTTTGTTCCCTCCACGAAGAGCAAATGTACAAAGGGGTTCTGAGTGGAAAGAGAGCGGGTAAAGAAGATAGACAGCTCCACGTCTGGAAGGCACCTTTGGTCACTAAGTTCAGTCTTTTCCCCTTCCAGACAAAGAAACTGAGGCTCAAGCAGATGTTTGCCCAGAGTTGAACAACGTCTTGGAGATGGAGCCATGATAGAGTGAACACATCAGGAAGCCTTGGAAAAGCCTGAGTGACAGATGGCCGTGAGGAATCATGCCCAGCAGCTTCTCTTTAGCTGGTCAGACTACCACAGGCATATGTATGTGACCGGCTTATCCCATCAGTGGGGAAAGCTGGACAGAGCTCAGGAAGGGGTGTAAGGCAGTGGAGGCTGGTTGTGTTCTCCCTTTGGCCATCCCAGGGATCTGGATGTCCAGGGAACTCATAGCAAAAACAACACATCCCAGAATAGAACTCAACCTTTGGTACAAGGAAAGGAGAATATGCAGTGCTAAACAATAGGTACCTTTTACAAAGGACCCATGACATACCTGTGAAGGCACCTTCCACATCTCAGGATGGAGGAACCTATGGATTGTCCTGTAATATGCATTGAGCAACTCTTATGTGCTGGCACGGCCAACGACTCCCTATAACCCTCAGAAATAGAAACTAAGCTCTCCCTGTAATGCTCAAGACTCTTACATACTTATCTGTCCTACCTCTCACTTGTCATCTCAGAACTCATCTGTACCTGCTCTTTATGGTCATTATCTATTTATTTCTTGCTTCTGATCTTAAACAAACAAAAAAACCTTCCCGGAATGTTCTTTCTCTCTCTCTGGAGGACTCCTTATCCTCTATATCTCAACAATCCAGTGAAGTGTGTCACCTCTGCCAGGTCTTCTCCTGATCCTTAGTCTATTGTACCTCCAAATTACATTCCCAAATCCGACTCACTATCTGCATTGCTACCTCTGGGGCCCAAATCTCTGTCCCTTCTGCTTAGTCTATTGAAATAGGCTCCTAACTGGCCTCCCTGCTTCCAGCCCTTCCCCAACACAAGCTATTCTCCATAAAGAAGCCAAGGTGATTTTTTTTTTGGTATATCATTAAAAAGGTCATTTCACTTTGCACTTAAACCCCTCAAAGAGCTTCGCATTGCAAATCTTACTGTGGTTCACATCCTCTCCCAGGCCCATCTCCCCATTGTCACATCATCCAGTCTGCCTTGTTCTCAGTGTTCCAGTTACAGTGGCCACCTTCTTGTTCCTCAAACAAACCAAGCTTATTCTGGGAATTTTGCCTTCATACTTGCCTGGAGGGCTTTTCTCCACATCCTTCCATAGCAGGCTTTTGTCATAATTCAGGTCTTGGCTCAAATATCACTTCTTGGAGAGGTCCTCCCCATCCATTCCACAGAGCAGCCCCTGTTGTAGCCCCTGTTTGATTATTTTTGCAGCAATCATCCCTACATCAAGTGATTTTATGTATTTGTTTCTATGTTTATTTTCTGTGTCTCTGGCTACAATATAAGCTCAAGGATGGCAGAGATACTGCCTGTCATTACTGAGGTATCTGCAGTGTCTGGAAAAGTCCTGGTGTGGAGTGGGTCCTTGATAAATAAATAGCTATGAATTACTGCATTAAGCTGCATCCCAAGGGACAACGCCCTATGGAAGAAGGAGACCTTTGTGGGCTTTCTGGATGAGCCATAAGAAGGTGGGTAGGATTTGTGTAGGTGGAGAGAATCCAAGAAGGTATCCTAGGAAATAAGCCAGCATCATATGTTGGCTGGTTAGAAAGAGGAAAAAGTGCAAGAGAAAGAATGGCTGGAGCAGAGAGCCTGAGTGCTGACCAAAGATGGGGCTAAGGTCAGCTCTGTGCCTTGGCAAGATGCTGGAGTGGGGGGACACAGGGGAGGTGAGGGGGCAGACCCGGGAGGCCCTTGAAGGCCAGATAGGAGAGCTCTCTCTCTCCCTAGATTTGCACAGTTTCCAAATGCATTCCCCACAGTCTTGGAGACAGGAACCAGAGGAACTTAGAGTCGCATAATATCCTCATCAGTAAATGGAAATGAAGCTCAACTCTACTAGGGCTGAGTAATCTCTGCAGATGTGGGTTTCAGAGAAGCAGGGGAAGAACTTATCCGAATGAATGGCAGTTATGCAATCCTCACCTTTGATGGGCTTAGGTGGGATCCCATCACTTCCGGAACCAACTTTCAGAACATACTGCTCTGTGGGCTCACAGAGGCCATCTAGTCGAGCCTCTCATGCTCGTTAGTCTCCTGTTCAAGAGGACACCAGCTGCTCCTTACATTCCTCCAATGACAGAGAGCTCACCTCTCAGAACATCTTCCTTTTCTTCACACTGAGACGATCCAGTCTTCTTGGAATTTGCCTTCTGAGACTTCACTCCAATTCTGTGGCTTCTCATTCTGCTCCTGGGGGACAAACAAAAGCAGGCATTACATCTTCTAGGGCCTTCTGGGTGGACTCCACACATGACACTTCCACCATTTCTCTTCAGTGTTGCTTCTGGACGCCTCCTTGTGAAGTAAGTGAAGCAAGCAAGCGGCAAAAGGATAAATATCATTGATTATGCTTGTAGGCGATAACTACTATAGGCAAGTTTATAGAGACAGAAAGTAGAATAGTAGTTACCAGGGCCTGGGTGGATAGCTGATTAAAGAGTTGAGTTTCTCTTTAGGATGATTAAAAAAACAGTTCTGGAGATGGATAATGGTGATACCAGGTTATACAACACTATAAATATACTTAATGCCACTGAATTGTACAGTTACAGGTGGTTAAAATGGTTATTTCATGTTATATAGATTTATTTCAATAAAAGCATACCTACCTGTTCCCCCTGCCCCAAATCAGTCAAGTATCAGGTGTTTTTATGGCACCTATTTAATACAGGGACTGTCTTATACCCTGTGGACCGCTAAGACTAGCAGGAGAGATTGGCCCTGTTCAGAAAGACACTAAGAGGCAAGCACTAGGTTATGTACATGGATTACTTTATTTAACCAATGTAGCCTTCTCAAGTAACTGTCCCTGAACCAATTTGATGAATGAAACGGAGGCTAAGAGGTTTACTTACAATTATTGGAGATGGCTCAGGGTGCAGCTGTGAATGTCCAATTCAGTACACTATGTTCTTCATCATTATACTTGGCAGCTTCCTGAAAGACACTTTGGAAATGCTTACGAGCAAGAGAAACACCCCCCCCCCACACACACACAGCCTAAAGGTAGACTGATGGGTGAAATGTGTGCAAAGGCTTCTTAAAAGGCACAGCCGTAAACTCTAGAGTGGGCAGCTTGACTCTTGCTTACTCTGAGCTTTCAGTTGCAACGTTTGAGTGGACAAGTGCTGAAGGGCCACTGGTGTGTCCTGAAGAGGTCAGCTTTTCTAAATGGGTGGCATGTCAGCCCGGCCCTGCAGTGTGGGAAAGGGAGAGGAAAGAGGAGCTCACCCTGCCTTCTGATCTGAAGACTTTCTGACCTCCAGCCTGGGCTGAGTTGTGCCTGTGTCCCTTTGTGCATCTCTAGCACCAAACTTCTTTGTTGACACACCTATAACATCACGGTCTGAGCTTGTGCGTCTTCTGTCCCACTAGGCGTGCACAGCTGTCAGGTAGGGCCTGGGGCTTGCTCTCTGTAAGGCCCAATGCCCAGAAGCTGGCACAGTTACACGTGGTTTCTCACTGGAAAGATGAACAAAGGGAGAATGCTGGAGAAACCTATGGAAGAGCTCAGCCTTGAGGAACTCTTGTTCAATTCTCCTTATTTCCCTATAATTAGAACAAATTCCCTGTTAGCTCAGTTTCCATTCCTGAAGGTGGGAGGAATTCAGGAAATGTCTCCCAAGATGCCGAGCCCCATTCTCAGTCTGACTGTCTAGACATATGACCCATGGGCTGCCCTTGGTTGATCTCGTGCAGAACTGGTGGGGGCTACTGCCACAGCTGGGGTGCATTACCTCTGGGGCTGTCAGGGCCTCTGTTCTAGGTTGAGGAGTCTTCCTCCAAGACAGCAGCCCTGACTAAGTGGCTGAGCCACACACCTGGCTGGCATTTACTTGTGCTGGTGAGGCTGGGTTGCTGCTACAGTGCATGACCCCAGAGGGCACAATTCACCTTGCAGACAAAGTGGATGGTGTTTTCCAAAGTTGCCATTTAGGGGCAGAGGACAGGCTGTTAGTGACAGGCTTATCTTTGGGGCCATCTCCATCTATGTGTGATCCTGATGTCCTGAGAGCTCCACTGACAGCCCAGGACATCTCTGTAATCTGGATTCCCTACTGTTTATACCACATTTTACTTTTATCATTTATATTAACAGGGTAAACGATGTTTGGGTAAGGTTCTGTTGTTCTCTCTGAGCCTCAATTTCCAATTATACAAAATAATCCTGAAGGTCTCTTCATCTTGAACAAGCTAGGACTCAAACTAGATCCACCATCCATTCTATTAGCTTTAGTAGGCCAAGTTCCTTCCCTGCCACACTCTAACTCATGGGCCCACAGTCTGGGTGATCTGGGCCCTTTATGCTGCAGAACTCAGGCTCTGTGCAAACAACTTGGCCAGGGCCTGTCAACATGGATTAGTTCTGGGAAACATAACAGCCCGTTGAGCATCCTCTGAGTTGGAGCTTCTATAACCAGGTCACTGGGGTGGGGTGGAGGTTGGACATTCCAACTTAGCCCCAAGTGGCCTCAGGGGAGAATTTAGAGGAAAGGGCAGTGGGAATCTGGTGCTGGAGGTACCATAATCCAAAGGAATTTAATCACTGCAAAGTAGACTTCCAAATGGGTAAGGATTTGCTCCTCCTTCCAGTGTCCACAGACTGCACTACAGAGAGAGGTTTTAGGTAGCAAAGACTTGTCTTAACCTGACCAAGCTCACAGTTGGACATATTCCTCATTTGGTTCCCAGGACTCAGAAAGAGCCTGAGGGTGGTGATAGTGGTAGGCAATGGAGATGCCCTAAGACAAATGAGATGGTAGTCTTAGGCATGCCCTAAAGGGACATAAGATGCGTCTAATATATTTAAAGGGGTGGCCTCCTTGATCACCAAGGGGCATTTTATGGCTTGGTAGGCTTCAGAGTTCTCTTGTGTGGTCCTCTTATATGGAGAAACTGAATCCCATGGAAGAAAAAAAGACTGACTCAAGATCACCTTGAAACAAACTAAATCAATGGCAGAGCCAGTGCTAAGACTTGGGTCTCCCAGCTGTAAAGTGGGCTAACTCCTGTACATTGAGCACGCAGCTTCTACACAGCCACAACCACCGTAAACCAGGGCAATAAGCAAGTTAGGTGCAGATATTCATTCGACGCTTATTTATCAAGTCCTTCCTTTGTTCAGGATGTGAACAAGGCACAAAGATGGTGGAGCTGGGAAGAGACAGAGAGATGAACCAAGTGCCCTCTTTGACCTCCAACTGCTAAAGAAGGTACTTCAGCAGCCAGAGAACAGATGCTTTAGGAGGGAGGGACTGGAGGATGGGGAGCACATCTGGCTGGAAGGAGGAATGGGAGTTGGAAATCTGCTCTGTTTTCTCACTTTCATTGGTCTTATCTCCCCTCTTACCCCAAGAGAGGGATTAAGGTTCTCTCATTAGTCTGGGAGCTCTTTCTCTGACTGGCCTCTGAGTCAGCCTCTCCTCTCCTAACACCCAGCATGACCTCTATTGAGTTCTCCAACATCCAACATAAACTTCCATTGAGTGACTCTCTGGCTTGTCCAGGCCCAGCTCCTACCTGACTCATGCCATAATATCTTACCTGATGTACTCCAGGGCTCCTCACAATTGGACTATTCCTTGCTTGAGTCTCAGGAAGCAGAAGTAGCCTGATGTGGTGATGGTAGGGGGTTATGGAGATGTCCCTCCACCTGCCTCTGGCCCATACTTTCTCATGCCTCCCATTCATAACAGCCAGGGTGGCCTTTTGGAAGTAAAATGATCTTTTGGAACTGAGTTTTATGGGAAATTGTCCTTGCCTCCACTTCTCTTCAGGGCTGTTCTGGGATCAGTGCAGTGACTTTCTGTCACCTTTAGGAGCAGTAGGAAGAAGGCACATAGAAGGTTTCAGCTCTGACGTAGGCCACAAAATCTACCTGCCAGAAGGTCCAGTGTTGTAACAGGTTGCTCTGGAATAGAGAAGAGGGATTAGTGGTAGTTTCCCTATTTTAGGAGATATATGAACAGGGACTTGAGACTCTTTTGCTTACTTGCACATTGTAGAGGGTCTTTGGGCATCAAAACCAAGAATCAAATTCCAAGCCAGGACCTAAGAGTGGCACTTCACTAAGCTGTCTCTATTTCCATGTCTGTACCCCTTCTTGGGTGGCAGTAATTTGAGAGTTTTTGTGGGGCTGATTCATCTCTAGAGCCCAGCTTACAAAATCTATCAAGCTCATATTGAGTGAATGAATGATTTGTAAGCTTCCAAAATTTCAGAATTACTCTGGGATTGGACCCAGCCTCTTCAAATGAGGAATTATGGTGTGGACTTGGGTGTAGAGGAAAGGCTCCCCTCTGGCTGCCAGTGTCTGAGAGCTCCCCCACTTCAAAGGACTTGTAGATAAGAAGGACTTATGGGGCTAAGTGAGATCATGCCCTCCCAGCCTCCCCTCTCCCCACACCAAATGTGCACATGAAAATCTAGCTTCCTTATCTGCCTAAGCTCAAATTTGGCACCCTGGGGCTTGAAAGGCTGAGGGAGGGAACTGATTGTCCATCCAGATGTCCTTAAAGGCCTCCAGCTGTGGACCATAGGACATTGTTCCCTCTGAGGTGCCAGTCCTAACTTCCACCTGCCCAGAGGTGTGAGGCCTTGCTTGGATTGGAATGGCAGTTGCTGCCTGGAAGCAGGGAAGGCAGAGGATAGCAGTGAGGGCTGCAGAGGGGCCTGGAGTGATTGCAGGAGAGGAAAGGAAGCAAGAGGATAAATAAGGCAGGGACTCTCACCTTTGGAGGGAAATTCCCTGAATGGAGTCCTTAATTGGCATGTGATGAGTGAACTGTTGGATAGATGACTGGAATGGATGGTGGTCCATTCAAAGACCTACAAGATGCAATGGGTCAGGCCCAGCCCATGTCCCCAAAGGAGCTCATTGTAAACTGCTAGTGACACCACAGTTGCCGTTCAACTTGAGAGTGGCCTTGAAGGATGGAAAGGGTGTGGTTATATGCTGAAGACAAAACTTGAGCTGAAGTCTCAAAGAGTTTTCAGGATTGATTCCCTTATGATTGGAGATGAATTAAACATTTCCTGAACTGCTTTGAAATGAAATTCAAATGGCCAAATATTTTGGTTGGTTTATGCCTTTTAAAATTGGATTTTGATATCGTTACAATGGAGTAGGCTTAGGAACTGGAGCACTGACTCAGCAGTTGGAGCGCTTGCCTGGCATGCCCTAGGACCGGGGTTCAAACCCCAGCACCACAGACACAACTAAGTATCGGGAAAATAAAGGCCAGTTGAAAATATAAATAAAATTGATTTCCTCTCTCTCTTTAAAAAAAAAAGATAGAGTAGGCCTAAAAATTCATGAAAAGCTTAAAGCTTATGGAAGAAAATTAAAAGCTGAGAAAAATCTATCATTTCTTTATGTATTCTGCATTGTGTGTGAATCAAAGCTTAAAAGGGAAGTGTCCTCTCTGTACAGTATTTCATTTAGTATAAGCCATGTGAGAATTATTATGCACACTTTCCATATAAGCACACTTGGGTTCAGGAAATTACAGAACTTGTTCCAGGTCACATAGCTGAAGTGGCAGAGCTGGAATCTGGTGCCATAGTTCTGATTTGACGGCCACCTGATCTCTATTATATCTCACAGATCTTGAGACCTGTCTTAGCAGAAGGACCCCTGGGTACTCCTGCTGGAATTCCAGAGTCCACAGAAACAGAGATTAAAAGCTTTGAGTCTGAACAAAGACCCGGAGGCAGGAGGACCAGGGGTGAGCTTGGTGGGGAAGTGCTTATTGTTCCTTGTGACTGAGGAGAGTGTTTGCTTAAGGGGGGAACAGGAGATGAAGCTAGGAAGGGAGATGGGGCCTGTTTATGGGGGGCTTTGAACACCGGATCCAGGGGGGCTTGCTTTTCCTAATACCCCCAGAATAGAGTGACACCAGTAGCTTTTATTGGGGGGGTAAATATTATATGCCAAAAAGATTGCAAAAGAAACTTAGTGTTGTAAGGGAAAAAATGATATTTGAGTTATTTGAATTCAGTTTCTGTTCTCCTTATAAAAAGATTTAATAACAAAGGCTTCAACTATTAGCTAACATTTATTAACTACATACTTTGTGCCAGGAACTGTTTTATAAATTTTACATGAATTAACTCACTTATACCCTCACTAATCCTATGTGGTAAGGATTGCTATGAGCCCATTTTACATATAAGCAAATGGAGGCAGTAGTTGTGCACCTTGGACAAATGATGAATGCTCTCTGGGTCCCAGTTTTTACATTTATAACATAGAGAACTGAACTAAGTGTAATATCTCATGTGAGCACAGCCACACAGTTAATGTGCAAGATATGTTTATGGAATTCTTCATTTGACATGAGTAAGGAAAGTGTCAAGTCCAGAATTTTCTGACTTCCGTTCTCACCCCATGGGTTCATCCCAAGGGTTTCTTACAGTGTTGTGAATTCCAGGGTCTACTTTGGACTCACTGCCTCCCTGACTCCAGCACTAGGAGGAATGAGGTAGGTTTTCCTGTGCTGGGAAGTTCCCTTCTGCTGACACATGCTGTTTCCCTGATTCATAGGACCTGATCTCCAAGTGGAAAATTTTCAGGGAGCTTCCTGGGAGGGGGTGGGCACCCCCTGACATAAAGGTTTTGCTTCCCTTTGCTAGTGCTAGTGTCAGCCCTTGGGCAGGGTGGATCCCGACTCTCTGGGTGGTATGTGCAAGACTGTGTCAGCTTGTCGGAGAGCCAAATGTGGATGAGGAGCGAATGTGCCTTGTGTTGCTGGGTGGGTGGGTAGTGACCTGTGTTTGTGTTAGTGTGAATACATCAGCCTTCAAGCACACGTTCTCCTAGATGGTCCTCCAGGAAAGAAAAATCACTCAACTGGTGAAACCCAAGCGGGGAAGCTTTGACTGGGGGTGTCGGGTAGTGTGCATCCTGCATCACACTCTTTGAAGGATGGTCTTTTCTCTAGGTACCTGTCCCTGCTTGGAATTTCTATAGAACTGGTGACAGGACCCTTAGGGTAATGACATCTGCAGAGGCTCTGATCTTGCTTTTGGCCCTGTAGGGAGCAAAGATGAAGCTAGTGATGTGGAAGGTAGGACTCCAGGCCACAGATAGGATAGAAAGGATGCAGTCAACCAGAGGAAGCAGGCCAATGGCGTACCCAGGCATTCAGTCCTGCCAGTGACACCCAGGGACATGGTGGAACATGTATGAGCTCAGATGTCACTCACTCACATCTGAGACTTGCTGCAAGACCCCTGGGTTTGTGTTACGTCAGGTCAGTGCAGAGCTGACCAGGTAGGGGCCCTGCTGCACAGGGAGCAAGCATGGGGGCAAGGAGGGAGAGTGGGCTTATTTTTAGAGCCAGATAGCTGGCTGTGATCTCAGCCAGGCACTCAGCCCATCTGCTGATCCTGTGGAAGGATATACCCTAAGCCACCTAAGGGTGGGAGGTATTCTCAGGAAACCCCAGCTCACCCTGACCTGTCAGACCAGTCAGACCCTCCCCCCAACCTCTTTGGAACCTCCCCTCTGGTGTTTGTTTGCACAGCTGGCCTGGGGGTAGCTGAGTAGGTAGGGAGGGGCTGCCCTCTGGGTCCTAAGACTCTGGCCAAGTATCTTTAGGCCAATAGGAAGGAGCCCAAAATGATGAAAAGGGCCTTGCAGATCCATAAATGAGATGTGGAATCATGGAATCAAAGACTCACAGACTGCTTCCTTCCTGCTGCCGGATCTCTGGCAAGTCATGGATCCTCTCTGAGCTTCTTTTTCTTTATCTGAGAAATGGAGAGAATACTATATGTGGCGGTCTTTGGAGGGAACTAAGCCTGATCATACACGCAAATAACCAAGACTAATGCGTGGTACACTGCGGGGCTATAAATGTCAGGTCCCTTCTGTTTCTTCTCTTTATAGTCTGTTTTTCCTGTTTTGTGCCATACATTATTTATTCCTATGTGTATTCACTGAGTGCCATGGGCAACAGGCATTTTGATGGCCATGGTGAAAGAAATGGTCCCCAGCCTTTGTGAGCAGCTTGGAGACTTATGACAGAGACAGATGAGAACAATCCATAGAGTAAGAGGGAACAGGGAAGGCTGCTCAGGAGAGGTGATGCCTGGACTCTTCCCGGAGTCTCTTCAGCTTATCTTCCTAGCAGTCAGATGCCGTCCAGCTGCCTGAGCAACGAGCAGAAGGGCCATTCTTCCTGAAGCACTGCCCTTCCAAGGAGGTTTCCATAGGGATCCCCACAAGGCATCCCAGTAAGGACCTAAGGAAACAACTCTCAGACCTAACCAGAGAGGTGGGTAACATGAACACCCCAATTTGCAGGTCTAGTAAACAGTAGCAGGTTGTGATCTGAGTCCAGCTCTGCGTCCAGGGTCCAGCTCTATCCACCAGGCTGAGTTGCCTCTTCTTTAGGTTTGTTTCTTCCCGGGACTTCCTCAGGCCCCAGGAACAATTTATCACCCTGGGTTCTGATTATGTGCCTATTGACTGGTTATTCCCATTATCTAGAAGCCCTTCAAGAGCTGGGACCATATTTCATTTGTGTCTGTGACCATCAGCCCAGCAGCCAACATAGACTCTGGCACTGAGTGGGCATTTATGAATGTCTATTGAAACAGAGCTGATATCGCATTGCCACATGATTGTTCCCCCACCACAAACCAGTTCCCCAAGAGCAAGTGGGCAGATCAATTGCACAGCCTCCCTTCTCTTGGATTTGGCCTCTGCAGCATGACCCCACCCCTGTTTGCCTGGGTGCTTCCCATCCTCCTTTCTTCTAGATCCCGAGAGCTCTAAGATCAATAGGACGACACAGGGCAGCATGTGTGGCCCACCCAGGTCCAGCTAACTAGGCCAAGCCAAGAGATGACTCACACTGAGGTAAGAGTGAGGGTTAGGGGAGGGAAAGATGCCCACCAGCAGTCACATCTCACAGACCTAGTACCACCCATGAAGGCATTGAGAGGAGCCTGGAATTTAGGGTTGGGTCACAGGGATCCAAGAATTGGCTCAAAGAGCAGGGGCAGAGAACTGACCAATTCCTCCAGTTTAGATGTGGATCTGTCCATCCAGAATGTAGCATACTCTTTACCCCCTTGAGAATCCAAATAATACTTATGCAATCATTTAATTCTGGAAAACTCACAATCTAAGCATTTATATTGCTTGTAGGGGTGAAATACAGAAGAATCAAGAGACTGGGGTGTGGGCGATGTGGGGGTAATTCTTGTTTAAGAACAAATGCATATTATATTGTTACTTTATACGCATTTATGTTTGTACAATAACTCAACTCCTTAATAAAAATTAAAAAAAAAGATAAAAAAAGATGCGGCTCTGTCTGTTGTCTGTGTCTGAATAGCTGCCTCTTTTTCCTGTCAGTCTAGAGACATGCTGGCCCATTTGCTTGGGGCTGACTAGGCCCTGAAGCCTGAAGAGCCTGGGAAGGTGCTCACCCTGGAGAGTGACTGACAAGATGTCACAGGGAATGGATTTTCAGATGGGAACTAGGTTCATGGGCAGATCAGACAGCGGCTGAGATCCCAGGGCACATTGACCTGGTGATGGATGCTCCCAGAACTTCTCATCTGTCTCTGCTCTGTTTCTCCTGCCCACCCCCAACTTCCATCTGGCCTTTTTGTCCTCTTCTTGGTTGCTAGCCAATAGTGCTGGCGGTACAAGAGCCAGCTAATCCATCAGGCAGAGGATAAAGGGAGGATCCAGGCATCAGTTCATGAATCAGCTCAGCTCTGGTGCTCTGTCAGTTGGACACAACATGGCAGCATCTGGGGTTTGTACCCCAGGGACATTGTGGAGGAGAAGGAGGCCTTTGGGCCCAGAGGGACCTGGTCTCAAATCCTGGAACCACCATTCAGAGGCTTGGTAAACTTGGGCATAACACTTGACTACACCGAGACTTGGTGCCATTTTCTGTCGATTGAGAATGGTAGAAACCACCTTGCCTGAATCACAGGCTGTTGAGGGAACCAAATTAGAAAGTTTCCAAATTACTGCCAATGGTTGGTACCATCATTGTGCATCACACAGTGGGTTAGTGATGGAGTCCAGTCAAACCCACGTTCCCTGATTCCCAGTCTTTTGTTCTTACCCTGTACCAGTCCTTCATATTGATCTAACTTAGGTTATAGCCTGGTCTGAAGGAAGAAGGATAGACCTGATGAACTCAGGTTGACTCTCTGGGACTGCCTGATTCAGATGGGTTGAGAGCACATAAGAATTGGGCCATGATTGTTCTAAATTGATTGAAGGACTGGGCAGTGAACGAGGCTCGTAAAATTGTGCACATCCTTAAGCAAATCTCTCGAGACTCAATGTGAAGGGTACATGTTTCTTGTGGGACAGAACAGAGACAGGTGTATATATATATATATAGTAAAGCATACAAGATTGCAACTCTTGTCTGTTCATAATAGTACTCCCCGTGCCTTACATATATAGTAGTCTTTCATAAATTTCTGTCTGATCAAGGAATAAGGAGATGAACGAGTGCCACAGACAATCTTTTTTTGGGTCATCCATGTGTCCTTTGGGACTTCCATGCTCCCGGGAGAGTTGGTAAAACTTGGTCTGAGCCAGAAACAGATAAGTTGTTCTGCAGTTGCTTGTTCCCAATTGCACTGGGAATTTTTCTGTCCTTTGTCATTTTACTGAAGATTTGAGGTGTTATCAAGGAGGGATTATAGGTTCTGCCAACATCAGAACCTGCCCCATGCAAAGACCCCCCAACCTCCCACACTCCAAGCTCCTGACTTATGGCCTTCTCCCCAGCCTTATGAGAATACCCACCAGCTTCTCTGCCATTCCAGTTCACAGCTTTTCTTGTTGGAGGAGGAAGACTGATGATTTGCTTCCTCCAGTCCCAGAAAATTCTGAGGAATAGAGTATCCTGATTTTTTTTCTTCCACATTAACCTCCCAGGAAGATTCCAGGCCTATGAGCTCTGGATGAGTTTGCAAAGGGCAGTGAGGCAGGTTCAGACTCAGGGTAGGGAAGCCCTTTCTAACACCAAGAACTATCTAGACTTGCCTAGAGGGACTTAGCTTCTAGATGTGCCAGCAGAAGGAAGTTGCAGAGCAGCCTCCGGTGTGCAGAAGTGAATTCTTAGGTATTTATTCACCTTAGGGTTTGGAAAGCATATGAAGCTGGGAGCAAGAGAACTGAGTTTATGGTCTCAGATCTCCTGCTGGCTTTCACTGTGGGCTTGATCAAGTTCCCACCTGTCTCTTTGTCTCAGTTCCCCCAATTACTCAACCAGCAGGAGCAGAGGATAGGACGTTCTGATTGGGTGCTCTCTTAAGTTCCCCTCAGCATAGAGGCACTGATTTTCTGGTATCTCAAGAGTGGAAGGTGATTTTTTTTTTTCTACCTCAGGAACTGGATGTCAAGTTTGTGGGAAATTGAACGTGAGTGACTGGATCTTCTTATCTCTCTGGCTCCAGGCTTGGCTGGGGCTCTGTCTGGCTCCAGCCGATGGGGAGGGAGCTTGGAGAGAGGGGAGGTAGTCCCAGACCCTCCTCTGGAGCAAGTGAAGCAGGCTTTCAGTGTTTTGTATGGAATGAGCCCAGCCAGATGGAGCTGGCCTTCCTGTCCTTGCAGACAGGACAGCAGTGCACAGCAGTGTGGCCTCTGTACCAGGGCCTGGGAGGGACAAATCCTGCATCTCTGCACTACTTGAGGCCCAGGGGGAAAGACATATTGCTGGGATGGGCCTAGGAGCCTTCCTCTTGCAATGCAGATTTTTATTAGAGGAAAGAGAAATCCAGGGCTCTCTCTGACTATCATTGTGACTGATCCAAAGGTGCCAAAAATCTTCTCCTCCAAGGTCTCTTTTGTGTTGTTATAAACAGAGTAGCTGAGGGCGGGTACCTTATGAAGTAAACAGGTTTGATTTGGCTCATGCTTCTGTTGTTAATGGGCCCAGAGGGCATGGTGCTGGCATCCTGGTAAGGGGGCTCTGGCAGCATCATAGCATGATAGGGAGATGGCCGCGGGCAGAAGGGGCCAAGCGTTTGGGGTGGTTACTTAATAACAACATGCCCTCATGAGAACTAACTGGGGTCCCAGGAGAACTAAAGTAATCTTCTCTGAGGGTGATGGTCCCATGACCTTTCACTAACCCCTTTTAAAGATCCCACAACCTCAACATTACCACCCTGGAGACCAACATTCTAACACATGAACTTTGGGGGACACAAACTCTATCCCATCCACAGCAGTCTTCAAGAACCCCTACAATTATTAATAAGCATGTTTTTGAGCACCTACCAAGTGCCATATTTTGTGCTGGGAATTAACACACAACAGTTAGTAAGAAAGACAAGGCCTTTGCATTATTGAGGGAGAAAGAGATTAAGAAACAAGGCTTTAATAGACAGTGCTACATTCTGTGACAGGAGCTCACAGAGGGCTGTGGGAGTGATGCCTGGGTGTCTGGAGCCAGACAAGGACTGCAGAAGCTAAATATGGATTTACTAAATCAGGGAATGTAAAGAGGAAATGTGGGGTTCCAGAAAGAAGGAGCAATAACTGCAAAAGCCTGAGGTGGGAAGGGAGCAAGGCCCATCATGAGGTCTGAGGTGCTGTCACTTGAGTGTGAATGGCTGGTGAAGAACAAAGGCCAGGAAGAGTGGGGACTTGAGTGTGGCATATGATGGCTTCAGAGAACAGAGCCAGGATCATGGATCTTGAGCCACATGAAGAAAGGGTCCTGGAGGCAGTGGGAACCAGCGAAGAATTCTAGGTGGAGTGACAGGGTCAGCTTTGTTCTCAGAGAAGATGGCAGAATGCAGTGGGGAAGAGCCTGGAGGGAGAGAGCTTGGAGACAGGGTGGGAAACTGCCCCAGGGAACCAGATGAGGGAAGATGATGGCTAGGCTGGGGAAATGGATGCATCAGTGAGATTTGGAGAAGGTGGAATAAGCAGGATCTTGGTTTCCCATGGATTCTGCATTCTGAATGATTTTGTTTTTCAAATAGACTGCATCTTTTAAGTAATTAAATTTATTGCATCCATTAAAACTACAGCAATAAAGGCACAGTAGTATGGAACTGGATGGGTTTCATTCTGGTACTTTAACTGCTTGACATGTAGCTTTGGACATGGGTTTTAGACCTTCACCACCCATCATGTCATAGCAGTAATCAGAGCTACTGGGTGATCATAAATTTAAAAATTTACCAATTTGATCCATATACCACCATCTATGATAGAGACCTTTGGTGCTTTAGTTACCAAAGGATTGTAGTTGGTTGCAAGCCCACTTCCCAGGTTCCTCTGCCTCTGGTATTGCCCTCTGGATGACTGTCTACACCACAGTCAGAGAGATCTTTTAAAACTAAAATCAGATCATTCATTATCATTCCTTGGTAGTGTCAGGGTTACTCTCCCTCTGTAGACCTCCTGTACATGCACAGATGCCATCTACATACTATTTAAGGTCAAATACACCTTGAATTCATGATGCAATCCTGATCTTCAGACCCCAAATCTTGCTGGACAACACTAACCTGAGTGCTCTTAAAATAACATCCAAACCCAACAAGACTGAGTATGATCTAGTCCCTGCCTGTCTATGGTGGAAACTGTAGTTAGTTATGCTGGAACTATTTCTTCCAGAATTCCCTTCACTGAAAAGTTCCAAGTGTGTAAGAGGCATCCGAGATACTTTACAAGAGCTTTGAAAGATAGGAGTGAAAGAGCAGCCCCTTGCAGCGCAGGTTGGAGCCTGGAGGTAGTGTGACCTTCAGGATTCCACCCCATTTTAGTCAGCTTTCTTTCTGCTGTGACTGAAATGCCTGACAAGAACAATTTTGGAGGAGGAAAAGTTTATTTGGGGCTCACGGTTTTGGAGGTCTCAGTCCATAGTCAGCAGACTCCATTCTTCGGGGCTGGAGGTGAAGCAGAACATCATGGTGGAAGAGTGCAGTGGAGGGAAGCAGCTCAGGGCATTGCAGTCAGGAAGCAGAGAGAGAATCCACCCACCAGATACAAAATATATACCCCAAAGACACGCACCAACTGGTCCATCTCCTCCTGCCACCCTTGCTTGCCTTCAGTTACCACCTAGTTAGTTCCTATTAGGGGATTAATTCACTGTTTAGGTTAAGGCTCTCATAACCCAATCGTTTTACCCCTAAGCCTTTTTGGACTGTCTCACACATGAACTTTTGGGGGACACCTCACATCCAAACCATAACACATCTTCACATCCATCATTCTTCTTGGACTCTCTGCCTTACAGATTCCTGGCCCCAGCATCTGACCCAGAGGCAGCGACCTCAGAAAGAGTGTTAAACCACCTCCCACACCTTTACAGGGTCACACCCCTGTAATGAACTCCTTAGTATTCCCATCATTCCTAGCAGCTGTGCGTCTCTGCTGGAACTGTGAGCTGCACTTCGGATCCCCTTGAGCTATTCCCTGCAGTGTGGTGCTCACATGTGGTGCTCTGGCCTTCCCTTTATTTATTCCTTGGTGCTTGAACACCTGAAGCTCCTCCCTCATTGGGGGCTTCGAACAGACTCTTCCTTCTTCCTGAAGGCTGCCCTTCACCCTCTGTCTGACCAGCTCCAGCTCTGTTTTCTCACATTGTTTGTGTATGTTTCCCTCGCTCTTTTACACTTTTTGGTAGCCCTTCACAGGCTTGTAGATTGTGTGTACACGTGTCCATGATACCATCATATGTAATATGTCTCTTTCCTAAGTAGACCACCACGCTCATGCAGGTGGGGTCACATCTGGTTCACTCACCTCACACGAGTGATGTGTAGTAAGTACCTCTTAAATGATGATTTGTTTAATTGATTGAAAGAATGAGTGAACAAAAAAAGGGAAAGAAAATGAAAGAAAAGAGATGAGAAAGAGTGGAAGAAAGAAAGGAAGGAAGGAAGAGACAGAGAGGGAGGGAGGGAAAGAGGGAAGGAGGAAGGGGAGGAAGGAGGAAGGAAGGAGAAGAATGTGAGAAAAAGAGGAAGAAAGAGAGAATTCCTATCCATCCCACAGTTTCTAGCTGCTGCCCCTGCCCCTGCCCCAGGGGAATCATCCCTGACAGGACAGGCAGGTTAGAGGCCCCTTTGCTCTCTGCTGTGTATGGTGGATCCTGAGTGTCTCAACCTGTGAAGGTGGGACTGAGTCTGGCACGTGGCAGGAGTGCCTGAACGTGTGAGCTCATGGGAAGTGTGAGGTTTTCCACATGGCATTCCAAGTCTTATCCAGCAAACTCCCACCATCTCTTCCTGTCCCTGAGCACTTCATTGCCACCTGAACAAGCCACAGGCTTTCCAGCCTCTGGCTTTTACACGTGCAGTCCCTCCCACCTTGGAAGGCCCTCGTGTCTCCATCTGGCACACTCCAGGCTGTCCTTCAAACCCAGCTTAAAGAGCAGCCCTCTTGGGGCTAGCAGACCCCAGGAGTTTGGGATGGTGAAGGCTGATTCGGGCCCAAGTGTTGGCTGACATTTTTCCAAGGGTTTTCTTCCTCCCAAATGCTTCCTCTGTGATTCAAAGGTTTGCCAGAAATAACATGTCACAGGACCCAGAAAAAGCAAGGAGGCTCAGGTAAATAAACTGGGTATTGTTTCCCCCAGTCACGTGGAACACTCCTTCCTGCCAACATTTTCTCAACTCCGCTCTGCTGGTTGTCCTAACACATGCCCGGCCCTTTTGCCTCCTCCCAATTCAGGCCTTCCCCCGGCACAGGGCTTGGACTTACCTTGGGATCAATGTCTCTGCGTGTGGCTGGGAGCCCCTGTCCTTACATTCCTTCATTCTTTTTTCATATTATTCATTTCGGGCCCTGTGCTGGGCATTAAGGACACGAATGAAGTCAACAGTCTCTGATATGGTGAACTCTCAGCCTAGGTTAACAGATAGGACCATGTGGGGCTGTGGGAACAAAAAGAAGGGACAAGGGAGTCTTTTCAGAGGAAGTGACACCTAAATTTATACATGAGGATCATCAAATTTAGTTAGAAAAAAACAGTGAGTATCCTGTGTCGGGGGAGTGTCTGAACAGAGAGAATAGCCGGTAAGTCTGGGAAGCAGAGGGACAGGGTCTGTCTATGTATTAGGGTGGCCCAAAGGTGGAATACCAGGACATGAGGATGGAAACAATGGTGGGCACCTCATCACAAAGGCACTAGGGATAACAAATTCGAGCTTCATGCAGAAGGCAGTGGAGAGCTATGGTGGGTCTTGATCTATCCGACTGTAAAGTAGCAATGACAACCCCAGCCTTTATTCTGTAGCAGAGGCCTGCATTCTAGCCCCTCATCTTGTGCTATCTCGTCATGCAGATCTAGGCCTGTCCTTCTCTACCCGCGGTTCCAGCTCTCCCCAGTGCCCTACTCCTAGGACTCTTCATCTCTAAATTGAGGTATGTGGACTAGGTGAGCATTAGGGATCCTCCAGCTCCAGGATGCTGCCATTCTACGATACTACATTGTATTGGTTAGTTCATAAATTCATTGACATTTGTGAATTTGTGTGAGGCATTTTGTAAGAAGATGGGATTCCCATCACTGCCCAATAGGAGCACATGGTCTGCTCGGGGGGAAGATACATGAACCTATACCCATAGCACACAGCAGAATGCGCTCAGAGCTGTGTGAGCCCAGTGGAATGAGTGATTCATCCTCCCTTGGGGACCTGGGGGCAGCTTCAGAGAGGAGGCAGAGGATGATCTGGGCCTTGAAGGATGCACTGGGGGATGAAGATAGGGCCTACTTTGTTCGGGGAGGCGTGAGTCAGCTGGGGGCCTGGAGACTGGAGCAAGGTACTTAGGAGGTTGAGAGGTGTACTCTACCCTCTGTGGGGCATGGGAGCACTGGGCAATGCTAAGGCATAGGCAGCTCACTTATTCTATCTTGGGGGACTGGAGAAGACTGTTTCTCCCATGGAGTCCAAAGCATGTAGCACAGATGGGAAAGGAGGGGTGATTTCAGAATTCCAGGTAGAGGCCAGATTGTGAGCCAGGTGACTAAATGCCTCATCTTTCAAGGTAGGAATAATAATTCAGTCTAGACTGAGGCTCAGAGGGGTGAAGCATCATGTCTGCAGTCATATGGTTAGAAAGTGGCGGAATCAGGACAACTTCACAGGGCTCTCCACTCCAGAGCTGTGGTCTTTCCAGTGACCATGCTAACCATTCAGTGTTTGGAGCATTAAGCTCTGAGCTGGAGCTGGGTATTTTCCACCAGGAGGGCTCTGTTCAAGATGTTTCCTGCTGGCCTTTAGTGATAGTATGGTGTGGAGAGGAGCACGTGCTAGAGGGGAAGGGGAGGAAGTACCCCCCATCCGTCCTGTCACTGGACACCCTCCAAGAATGGGCATCATGCTCCCTACTACCCCGGGTGGGAATAAACTCTTGAACTCTCTGCAGAGATAAAAAGTGCTATCTCCTCCCAGCCCTGAGTGTCGGCAGATGGGACCTCCTGGGCCAACCTCCTGCTGCCTCAAGCGGCAGTTGTGAGGGAAAGCTGTCGGAGTGGGTGGCCCTTCCTCTCTGCCCTCCCTTGGGGAAACTGCAGTACAGCTATTGATCATAGCTTGCTGCAGGCAAGGAAAGCCCAATACAGCTATTGATCATAGCCTGCTGCAGGCAAGGAAAGCCCAATACAGCTATTGATCATAGCCTGCTGCAGGCAAGGAAAGCCCAATACAGCTATTGATCATAGCCTGCTGCAGGCAAGGAAAGCCCAAGCTGAGGGTGCTAGGAACTGGGAGAGATATGGTCCACCCCAGCTCTGCCACTTCTCTGAGATGCGATTGTGGGCAAATCACTTCTGTGAGCCTCAGCTTGTCATCTATAAAAGGGGACTGACAGCTTCTCCTGGGTGCTAAGTGATGTTGTTCTCATGAAGGTGCTTACATTGGTATCTGGTGCACAGCAAGCAATTCGCAAGTGGGTGACCTCAGTGTCTTGATAATATGAAATCAGACTGCCTGGTCCAAATACTAGCCTGTCCTCATGAGTTGTGTGACTTTGGAAAAGATTTTCGATTCAGTGTCTTGATCTCCTCTTCTGTACATGAGAGTTGTGGAGAGGTAGATGTTGCTTAATCCATAGAAACACCCAGGATGGTCCTAGCATGGTGGCAAGAACTCTACAGGAATTGGTTACTTATTCATTTTCTGATTGTTGACCTGGCCATCCCAACCTCCCTTTCCTTTTCTTTCTTGCTCAGGGAAGCCCCAGTGTCTTTCAAATCTCCTTTGTTGCACCTACCTCCCATCCTATGTCTCAGAGGGGAGCTGCTCTGTGGTTCCCTTCCCACTTGATTGGTGGGGACACAGACTTTCTGGCCTTGCTCAGATGAGACAAGACAGGCAGCACTCTGCCTCCCACACCATCTTCCCAGTGCTGGAGAAAGGACCATTCTCTTCCCAATCCTACAGACAAAATGTCACTATGATGATTCACAGGATCTAAAAACTCAGAGGGTACACCAGTAGGTTCCATATCCTTTCCCCTTGTATTCTCACCCCCAGTTGTAGGCACCAGACCTCTGAATAGGTATCGGGGCAACAAGACTGATCCAGTTTCCCCTCTGCTGCTGGAAAAATGCCCAAGGACAACCAGGTCTGAGTCTCACATTTTTAGGCCTGAGGATGAGCCAACTTGTCCCTTGTCCACAGCTGAACAGGCTGGCTCCGAGCCTTTGCTATTTGGAGGGATGTTTTGATAACCTCTTACTGCTCCTCCTCCAGTCTGCAAATCCCACCTGATCACCCCGCACCCAGGGCCCCCTCTTATCTCCTCACTCTAAGCTTCCCATCCATTACTTTCTGCTGCCAACATGAGTTTTATCTGGGCCCAGTTGATTTCTATGAATAATTGGAATAGCTGGCTGGTGACCCAGTATTGCTGCCACCAGTGTGGTTGAGGCTTCAAAGCTCACATCTCTCTTTCCATTCCCATGACTGTTAGCTGGTCCAGACCATCCTAACCTTCTTGGATTGAGTTTACAGCATTCTGTTGTTCTGCTGGGCTTACCTCCTTCCCCACTATCTCCCACCATTCTCTGCAGTACATCCTCCATATGGTTGCTAAAATGATCTCTAAAAGCTCAGGCTTCCTAAAGAGTAGCCCTTCCTTCTTTAGGCCTGTGATTTACCAGCCTTTATGGTTGAAGTTCAAGTTAACTTTCTAGTCTTATAGGTAAAAGATTCAGCTTCAAGTTTCCTAGGTGGCAAAGGATGCCTTAGCCCAAGCTGTCTCCTTGGGGTACGCTCATGAGTTCAGGCAATCCTTGCTGGGAACCTACCTTGTTCAGTCTCTGGAGTACTAAAAATACAGATGGGTAAGACACAGACATTGTCCTCGGGGAGCACATGGGCTAATGGGAGAGGCAGAGTCATGAACGGCTGCTTTGTAATGGACTGAAAGGTGCTCCAGAGGCAGGGACCCAAAGGTAGGGAGTGGACTGTGAGGACCCACAGGGCCCCAACCCAGCCTGGGGTTGGTAGGGAAGCATTCCTGGAAAACAGAACCTAGGAGGGGGCCTTGAAGGATGAGAAAACTACCCAGATAGGCAAAGAAGACCCAAACTGTTAAACAATACAAATCACTTTGAACCAGATCAAGTCAAACGCTACTTCCTCCAAGAACTCTTCCCTATTTGGCAGACCCACACTGCCTTCCAGGGCCAGCTTCATGGGCCTTCGCTCTGTACAGTCGCACAGGGTCCAGCTCTGGACTTAATGCTCGATGGAGCTGTCTTAAAATTATTAGCACTTTTTTTTTGCAGTTATTAAAACCACATCCTCGATCCCCACACTACTAATAGTTTTTGGTCAAAGGGTCCTAAATTTTATTTTTCACTAGCCACCTTCCAGATATCAGCCGGCCCTGCCTCCCACAGCTCCTGTCACTTTTGACCTTATATTTGTCCACTTGGATTTCCTTTTTTTTTTTTTAATCAATTTTTTAAAGAGAGAGAGACAGAGAGAGAAAGAGAGAGAGAGAGAGAGAGAGAAAGAGAGAGAGAGAGGGTCAATTTTATTTAGTTTTTCATGTGGCCTTTGTTGCTCTGACACTTTGCTGTGTACATGGAGCTGGGGTTTGAACCTGCAGAGTCATACATGCAAAGCAAACACCGCAACCGCTGAGCCAACACTCCAGCCCCCACTTAGATTTCTTATCTTATCAGTTCCAGGTGGGTCTGCCTCATCTGTGTCCTCTGGGTCCAGCACAGAGGCAGGCAGGAAGGAGGCACCTGTCATGGTGTAGAAAGGCAGTGAGACCCACTGGGACACACTGTCCACTAAGCCAGGATTGCATCCCCCGGGAGAGGCATGGCCCAACTGCACAGGTCCAGGAACTCAGGGTGAGAGATGGTGTGGTGGAGGTGGTAGTAAGTACTCCCCCAAGGACGCTCTGCTGCTCTTCTGTCATGGGCTCAAGTCTCCATTCCACATGCTGCTCAGGTCCCCTCCCCTTGCTGGGCCTCTTTCTCCCCAGGCCTCTGGGAAATGGAGGGAAGCTGGGAGGTAGGATGAGAGCATCTTAATTTCCCTGTTAATTACAAGTGCTGGGAAAAAGGGTGCTAAATGCCAGATAATTACCCCGGAGGAGACACAAGCCAGATTCCTGGCTGCTCCTGGCCCCAGGTATTTCACTGTAAGGGTTTTTTTTTTTCTTCTTCCTTAAAATATTTAAAAGAGAAAGAGAGAGATAAAAAGAACGAAGGGTATGACCTCCTCTCTCTTAGCCTTAGGAAGTAGAGAAAGTGGTCCTAAGTAGCTTCTTGCCCTCTCCTTATTAGAGACTTAGATTCTCTCTGGGTCTAGGAGAGATCAGAGTTAGCTTAGGGTGTGGAATGGTGGGGAAGGAGATCCAGCCCTCTGCTCTGCTTGTCACTCCTGGAGACGTGAGTGCATGTGCATGAACACACACACACACACACACACACACACACACACTGGCCACCCACAGCTCCATTTTTAAGAATGGGAAACTGAGCAACCCCACTTTTTTAGGACTGCAGGGCATAGAAAGGTAGGGAGGAGTCCTCTCTGGCTCCCTCCCTGGGCTCTGAGGGCAGGGAGCAGAGGAGGGGCAATGTCACCCAGTGGCTTGGCTTCATTCCCGCACCCTAGTGCCTGCCAGCTTCAGGCATAGCTTAAAAGGCTCCCAACAGGAAGCTCTGAAGTTGATGAGCATTCTTGCGGTCCTGCATTGATACAGCGATGCTCTGTTTCATGAAGTTGTTGTAATCTCCATAATAACATTTTCCTCTTCTTAAATAAACTTGGACTTTAGCCTAAAGAATGTGGCTGGCTTTGCCTGGAGAATTCAGGACCTGAGGCGAGGGAGGGAACACCCCCTGGAAAGGTGGGAAGGGGAGGGGAGAGCCTCAGCTCCCCACCTTGGGGCTGGGACTCAGAGTGGGCAGGCTGGGGAGCTAGCAGAGAAGAACTTCAGAGGGCTTCACAGTCAAGTTCTGTGTTGTCCAGGGCTCCTTCATCTTCCAAGAGGGAGGTCTTGATTAGGGGACCACTATGTGCTGCTTGAGTGACCTCAAGAAAGTCACTTCACCTCTCTGTGCCTCAAGTTCCTCAACTGAAAAACAGGAATAACTATAGAAGGCAATTTACAGGTACACTGTGAGGAGTATGAGAGATAAATATGCGAAGAACTTCACGTAAAACATGGGTGCCACACAGCTTTAAGAGGAACGCACACAGATGACCGTGTCTCAGATAATTTTGCAGTTCCAAATGGCTCAGGTTCCCAAATCAGGAAATAAACAAGGTCTTTGCATTTTTGATCCACTGAATTAAAAATTCTTATAATCATGGAGTAATGAATTAAAATAATATTTAGCAATGTAGAATCTTGAGATTCACAGAATCATAAACTGAAACAAAACAAATGATAATCACATCTTAAGGTCAGTCCAGCAGTGGCTGTTTAGTCTCAGATCTCTTTAACTCAGAATATACTCCCTTCTAGATACATCTGTTTATTTGTGCTGGAAATTGAACCTAGGGCCTCTACCACAGAGCTACACTTCTAGACTTTTTATTTTTCATTTTTTTTTACGTTTTTAAAAGACATAATACATTTTAAATTTATTTTTTCATCTGATTTTTGTTTTCCTGACACTTAGTTGTGTATGTGGTGCTGGGGTTCAAATCTGAGTCCACCTGCATGCCAGGCAAGGGCTGTACTGCTGAGCCACTCCACTCCAGCTCACTCCACCCAGCCCTTTTCTACTTTATGTTGAGATAGGGTCATACTAAGTTGCCGAGGCTGGCCTCAAACTTGGAATCCTTCCATACCTGTCTCCTGAGTTGCTGGGTCACAGGAATGAGCTTCTCCTAGGTTGCTTCTGGGAAGCTCTTAAAAACTGAGCCCAGATCTGCCTCCTTGGTCAGACCTTGCTGATGCTCATTTTTTCTGCACCATCAGAGCATATTCTTGGATTTGGCCCCACCCTGCCTACTAATGCCCCAGAGTGGCGAACTTGGATATCTGACTGTGGCAGGGTGCCCAGAGATTCCTGTCACCCTCCGTATCTTTATGTGCCCAGGATCATGCTCTCCTGGCAGATGAGCTTCTCTGGATCTCAGGTCCTAGAGACCATTGCAGCAAGTGGTTCTAGTAGTGTGTGTGTGTGTGTGTGTGTGTGCGTGTGTGTGTGCGCATGTGTATGCTTATGTGTGTGCACCTTTGTGTAGAAGGTTGGAAAGGGAGCTTTGAGGTAGCATTTCAGAAGCTGAGAAAGCCAAACCTAAAGAGGGACAATAAAGGAATTTAGGTGGCTGAAGTGCTCCCAATGGAAGGTGGGCCCAGCCCTCATTGTGAGGGGCACCCGCTGAGGTGGTCGAACGTGGTGCACAAGGTGACAAAGCACACCTTACACATCTCAACACGTCTGCAGAGCATCTGAAATTTCCCCATTGTTGTCTCATCGTCTTCTCACACGTTTCCCTGTCAGAGGAAGCTAGCATGGGCAGAGTCACACCTGTATTTCAGAAAGATCTCCTCAACAAAGATCTCCAATGGGTGAGCTGGAGCTGCGAGAGGACCGAGGGTGAGGCTAGGGGAGGTAATGAGGGTTGTGGCATCGAACTAGAGGATTGGCACAGGTCGTGGACCTCAGAGAGCTTATCACTAGCCTTGACACATGTTTATTATTACTACTGATTATTAATATTGTTATTAAAATAACAATAGTGAGAATAATAGTAGTGCCTACTTAGTGAACACTGGAATATATGGTATAATGCACCTTGTCTACATTTGTCCGTTTAATCCCCATAACTGTTACTATCCCCATTTTTCAAATGAGGAAACTGAGGCCCAGTGAAGTTAGGTGTTTTTCCCAAGATCACGCACAACTAGAAAAGACAAAGTTGGGATTTTTAAAGGCACAGTTGTCCAACTTCAAAGCTTATGCTCTAATTAGCTTACCACATCAATAGTCCTTGGAGGAACTTCCTGCCTGTCCTAGGCACTGGGAGAGGCAGCAGAAGGTCTTGCCATGCTGGCCCTGGAGGAAAGGTGGAGGGGGAGGATTTGTTGCCTAACAGGATCACTGAGAAGAGGGCCCATGGTGGTTCCAGTGTAGGCTGTGGAAGAAGTTTCCTCCCACAGATGCTAGCCAAAGCTGACCTGGAGGAGGGAGCTGCAGGTGGGGGAAGGGGTCCAGCTGCCCACTCCCCCAGGTTTTGGTTCCCTGGTGCTGGTAGCAACAGCTCTCTTCCAGTCCCAGCTCCTTGTGCTGGAGTCTTCTGTTTCCTCCAGAGACCACCATCTCTCTTCTAATTGGTGGAAAATTGGTTGCTAACTGTCAGGAAATCACCGATTTTCCATCCATTACTGGGGCGACCAGGCTGGGTAGCTGTGGGGGTGGGAAGCAGATGCTGATTAGGCCTCGAAGTTAACGATTAGGTTCGTGGACCTCCTCAGGCAGTCCTCTCCGGCTGCTTATTAAGTCCCTGCGAAGACCCATTGGGTAAGAGATATTGGTTACACGGCACGCAGAGCCTCAAGAGTGGCTATTCATTAGGCCTCCGTTGTGGGGACGGAGGAGACCTAGGAAAAAACTGTGGCCTCGATCCAGGAATGTTAAACAGCCCCATAAGTTGGCAAAGAACTTTCTAATTGCTGCTATTAAGTTATATGTATTTATATAGGTGATTTTTGGGAGGAAAGAATTTCGGCATTCGGGTGAGATCCCCACTATGATTTCACCCAGGATTAGGTTGTTACAGACTAGATATTAATTAAGGCCAAGGGCACCAATCCCTTCCTAATTAGCTCATGGAGTATAATTTGCCTGCAAATGCTACTGTTACAATTACCTTGAATTTGTCTGGCGCTTTCTTCCAGCTGGACTGGGGGTTAGGGGGGTGCTTTACTCCATTATGTGAGCGAAGGGGAGGGGCAGGGGAGGCCCGGATTTCACTCCCACCCTGCTCCTGACTGGCAAGGAAAGGGGTTTTTCTGTCTCTGGTTTTTTCACCTGCAATGAAAGGGTAGTTAAGGAAAAGACATGGACTATATCTTAGAAACCTATTTTCATTGTGACCCTCTGAGATCGTAGAGTTGTTAGACAGTCAACACTAGCCTTAAGAGAAACAGATTTGGGGCCCAGTCTTCTTCATTCTCCACAACCACAGAAATCCAAAGGCATTGTCTAGGGGAAGACAGAGTTCTCCTGTGAGGCCCAACACTAAATGCCAACAGGTTCCTTTCTGAAAAGTAGCATATAAAGGTATTTGTCAGCCTCCGTTAAGGGCAGAACAGTGTGCCCAGAAGTTCTCACTTTCTGGAGGACTCTGGATGGTCCCCTCTGTTCTCTGACCAGTTTGACTCTATTTCCTGAACACTATGCGGCCATTGAAGTTAGCTCATGGTCTGCCTGCTCCAGGAATTCTTCCCTTCTGTTCACCACCTTTTCTGTCTACCACACTTGTACCTGCTCCTTAGAACCTCGTTCAAATGCCCCATCTTTATTAACTCTTTCCATATTGTCCCAGGCAGTGATGGTGGTTAGGCCCTCCCCTAAATTTCTGCTTTTCACGTGTCCTCTGCTCAAGCCATCAGCTGACTCTACCTTACAAGATGTTTGGTCTCACTTACTGGACAGTGATCTTTTAGAGGCAGGCATCGCATTGTACCTTATTCAACTTGATATCTGCAGAGCACAGACCAGAACAAATGTCAGTTAGTTTCATTCATTTTATACTTATGGCTTTTATAGTATATTTGAGGAAGGGCTTTTAGTTCTTTGTCCCTGATGTAATGAGGAGACAGGACACGAGAAGAGGTGTTGCCCTGGACCTTGGGTGTTCCCTGGGGCATTGGGATCTAGGTCCCGTTCTCAATCCTAGCACAGGTGGTTGACAGGGGTCTGTTATGGTTCAGATATGAGGTGTCCCCCCAAAGCTCAAGTGTGAAAAAATGCAAGAAAGTTTAGAGGTGAGATGATTGGGTTCTGAGAGTCTTAACTTAATGAGTGCATTAATTCGCTAATAGCGATTAACTGGGTGGTAACTATTGGCAGGTAGGGTATGACTGGAAGAGGTGGGTTCCTGGGAAGTGTGCTTTTGGGGTACATATTTTGCTCTTGGTGATCAGAGCTCTCTCTCTGCTTCGTGGTGTGATGCACTGAGCCACTTTCCTCCAGCACACTCTTCTGCCTTGTCTTAGGCCCAGAGCAAGAGTCGGCCATCTATGGACTGAGCCCTCACATAAACTTTTCCTCCTGTAATTGTTCTTGTCAGTTCGTTTGGTCGCAGCAGTGGACATGCTGACTAAGACAGGACCTTTGTCCCTACCTCTCCCAGGGTTTCTGGGCTCAGGGTATATGGAGTGGAGGCAAAGCCTGTATCCTCCTCTTCTTCTTCCTCTTGGGATCCCTCACACAGACCTGGGAGATCAGGGAGAGGAAGTGAGTCTGTATTGCACTGAGCTCAGTTGGCCCTGAGGGAACCCACAAAAGAGACTGACAGAGGCCTTTCAAACGCAGGCCTCTCGGGGGAGGAGTTTGCCTGCAGCCCCCTGGGCTGGGGGCTGGGAATCAAAAGTAAGGGAGGTGCTTCTGACTGAGAATATAAACAGGTTCAAGAAGGGCTTAAAGAAATTCCTAGATGACAGATCCCTAGCAGGTAACAGGTCATTAATAACCATGAAAGATAGTGATGATGATGAT
The DNA here is from genome assembly GCA_004027875.1 of Aplodontia rufa. Taxonomy (NCBI): domain Eukaryota; kingdom Metazoa; phylum Chordata; class Mammalia; order Rodentia; family Aplodontiidae; genus Aplodontia; species Aplodontia rufa. Next base: position 62,092 of record PVKS010002729.1, on the reverse strand, counting down.
AATAATAATAATTAATAATAATACCTCCAGGAGAGCTTTTATACTTTTAAAAGCCTTTTTCCTGGCAGGATCTCAGTAGATACTCTCCACTCACTTGGGGGAGGGTGTGGATGCTGTGAAAGGTGAAGAGGCTTGTTTGAGGCCTCACGGCTTGTTCAGGGCAGTGCTGGCACTGGATGCAGGGTACTTCTCCCTCCCTCCCCAAGTATTCTTAGAGAGTGGGGTACACTATCCAAAGGCATTGTTGGATATGCGCCTACAGTCCAATTTCTGTCTTCCCTTTTCCAGTCCTGCACTGTTATGCTGCTCTGTAACCTCAGTGGACAGCAGGCCAGGACAAAGCCCTGTTCTGTCAGTGATTTGCCAGGTGACATTGAACGATTTTCCATCCTCTTAAGTTTCCCCATTGGTGCAAAGTAATAGATGGATATTCTGGGAAATGAACCTTTTGGAACGACCATTTCCTCTTAGTAAAGTGAGGGGGCAGAAGTGCCTGTCATGAGAAGTAGAAGGCAGGATGCATGTACCCCGAGTAGCACAGAGTGAGTAGTCGGCAAACGCAAGTTTGGGGCAATGTCCAGAAAAAGCAGCCCAGGCTTGGGAAGGAGTTTGATGTCTTTTGGGGTACCACCTGTTCTTCTCCTGTTCAGGGGATTCTAAGCTGGGTTCTGTGGACCCTGCAATTTCATGGACTCTTTGCAAAGTCTGGTGATTTGTATTGTCTTGCCAGATCCTGGAAAGGGCTATTTTATGGGTGGAGTGAGGCTTTAGAAGTGTTGTGAATTCACCAGCTGTTTTACATCTGAAGTATGTGAGGATATTTGTTCTGAAGCTGGCTGTCTCATTCTGTCCACAGCACTGCTCTCCAGAGAAGCACTTGTTCTCCAGAGAAAATCAAGTTCCTCTTGGGGAGTGAAAGGGACCAGTGCTGCCACCTACAGACAGAGAAGTGATTAGACTTATTTCATGAAGAGCCAGCTTAAAGAACAACAGAGAGGAGAGATTCAGTTGTCAGTTCCAAAAGCCTCCTCACCTTACTGACTCAATATTTTAAAACCGATCGTTGTTCACCATGGTTGTCTTTAGAAATCCCACTCAACAGAAAATGCTGGTTGCAAACCAGAATGCGTATGGTGACATTTCTATTTGGGCTCACCACTGGAGCACCATCACTGTCACAGCACCTATCAGAGGGAACAAGATGGTTCAGTCTCCATTCATTGGTTGTTCATCATGTACTGCATCGTTGCTTTGGTGTTTGATCAAGATTTGTGAAGGCTTTGTATCTTCACTAAGTTTGCAAAGCTTTGGTTTACCAGATCCCACTGGGATGCGATGATCTAAGGAGCGGTATCAGGAATTGACCAATTTTGATTCTCGTGGATGAATGTGTTCAGAGGAGCTTCTTCTTGATTTGCAGACAACTTTCAATCACCCTAAAGATTGTAAACAGTAAGTGAAACTTGTATTGGCTGACCTGGGGGTTCAGTGTGAATCTGGATTTAGAAAGTCAAACGTGTAGATTATTCTCAGGACAGTATATGCTAGAGCACTACAACAAGCTCAATGTAATTTTCTCCAGCTATCTTGGGAGGAAGTAGAAGCTCAGAATGGGAAATTGCCCTGCCCAAGGTCGCCCAGTGGGTTGAGAGGGGGGCCAAGTTTGGAACCCAGGCTTCTTGACTCCTTACTTTAGACTCTCTGGGAAGACTTCTTAGTTGATAACCTCTCAGAGCAGGACCTGGCTCACTACCCAAAGCTCCCTGTCCCCAAGGACTATAGAGATGAAGCTTAATCTTTAATGAACTGGATTTCAGTTTAACAGTTCCTTTGGCAATGATTAATACCTAGTGACATGGTCTGGCATCTGTGATCCTGACCAGGGCTGACTCATGAAAGTGCTGGTGGCCTCCAGGTTTAGTTGTACCTTATATGCAGGTAGGCAAGGCTTAAAGGGTACTGGAATGTCCTTCTATCTCAGGTTATTTCTTCTGTCCTGTGTTTGGATTTCTGTCATTAGAATTGTCACTCTTCTGAAGGAGGATGTCACAAATGCCTGTGGTCAAGGGAGCTAACAATATAAATTGTGTTTAGAATACTACTTGGGCTCTTGATTTGAAAGCTTAAGACCTGACTGGAGTCATGATTTTTAGTCAAAGTTTAGTAAGCTGATGACAAACTAGATGGTATTTCCTATGCACAGGATTGGGTCTGGATGGCAGGAATGTGTGTGGTGAGGACACAGAGATTTGGAGCTGGAGAGACCTTGGTGCAAAATCTAGTTCTGATGGTCACTAGCTTTGAGGATTTGGAAACGCCTATCTGAGCCACAGTTTCCTGGTCCATCAAATGGAGAAAATAAGATCTCTCTCTAGACTCTTCTGAGGGTGAAATGAGTATCTGATCTCTTACAGAGGCTTGGGCTGGAAAGTGCTTCATCCCTCATTTTTCTCCCTTCTCAAACTGGACTTAGCTTACCCTGTGTGGGGAGGTAGAGAAGACCTCTGGTTTATCTGGGATGGAGAATTTCTCTCTCCTATTCTGGGATTCTTACAAGGACAGATTCTTACCCCATGAGACATGGTAGTTAGCCAGGGCTGCCCCTTTCTGCTCCTAGAGTCAGCTGGAACCTTGAGCAGAGCTGAATCCATTGCTATCTTCCTGCCTCTTATGATTGTAAGCATTGTGAACTGAGCAAGTGTCTCAGTCTGAGTCTGTTACAGTCTCCTGCCTCTGTTTTGTGTCTCAGCACGAGCTGGCAGCAACTCCCTCCCACTACTGCCTGATGGCAGCTCTCATGTGTTGGCATCTCCAGCTTGGTGTGGAGATGTGGCATTTAAGTTCTCTTTCTAGGCTGATGCCTTGTTTGTACCCTTTGCCTTGAGGGGCATGCCCAGGAGGGGCCACCCAAAAGGGATACAATTAGCCATGTGGGGCTGCCCATGGTTGCCTGAACCTGCAGTACCCTTTCATGCCTGTCTTCCTCTTCCTTCTCTCTGCCTGGAGGGTTCTGCCCAGCAACTCTGTCTGGAGAAAAGCTCCTCACTCAACTCAGGGGCCAATGCCTCCAGACCAGAGGATCCTCAGATCTTGGCTTCCCCATTATAATTTTCATTGCTCTGTGCATTGTCTGTTTATCTGCTTGTCTCTCTTACAGACTGGAGGCTTTATGAGCAGTTTCCAAGTTCTGGTCTGGGGCTCGACGCCCAAGACCGTTTTCTTGGGACTCCTGAGTTGAAGTCCTGGGAAGTCAGAAGAGTGGTTCTGTGACCTCCCTGGTGAGGACAGATTGAGTTGGAGGTCAGGCAGGCTGAAGCAAGCGACCTTGAAGCCCCTGGCGGAAGCTGTGGCTCCCTCTCTGTTTTGGTTTTGCTTTTGCGGGCTTTCATTTCAGAAGTTAATCTAGTTAACGCCAGCAATGTCATTTTGGCAAGCCAGCAATTTCCTTTTGCCCTTTATTTAACGAGCCCCACCCCCACCCCAATCTCTATAATAAAAGGCATGCAGGTGGGTAATTACAGAGGTGTGAAATAGGGGTGCTGGGCCAAGGCCAGCTGAGCATTCTGGAGCATCCGTTGGTTGGTGGGGGTGGGGGAGTTTGGGGAACTACCAGTCCCACTGTTCGGTTTCAGGTAGGGAAATGGAAAATTAGAGAGGGTGAGGAACTTTCATAAAGTGACATGGCATGTAAAAGGCAGAGTCCATGTCCTTAATTCCTTGCTGAGGTCCGTTCCACTATTTAATGCCACCCCTAACCCCTTATATGTATCCTGCTGAATACCTCATAAGAGTGTCATCCATCCATCCATCCATCCACCCATCCATCCATCCACCCATGTATTCCATAGATCCTTACTGAGGGCCTACTACGTGCTAGGCACTATGAATATAACCAAGACTGTTGTAGCCTTATCCTCAGAGTTTATCTTCTCAAATCACAGTCTGACACAGCCTGATGGACCCAGCATATGGATAGTAGTTGATTTTAATTCAGAGTGGCGAGTGCTAGGTTAGCTGTAAGCATCATTGAGCCTCTGCAGGATCACAGAGAACTCACAGAGGAAGGTGTTTGGTGTTGTGATGAATCGTGAAGGATAGGTAAGAGCTTGCCTCCATAAAGGCAGAGAAAGCTTTTCACAGAATCTGGAAGGATATTTACCCAAATGTTAGCAGTGTTTATCTCTCGGAATGGAGTTTGTAGGGTAGCGAAGGGAGGGGTGGAGGAGAAATTTTACTTCCTACTTTCTACCTTTGGTATTGTCTGAATTTGAGTGTGTTTGTATTAGCGTTTTAATAAAAAGGTATTTCCATTTTGAAAAAATTAATGAAGGGTAATTAGGGAACAATGAGTGTCTTAATGTGACAAATACAGAGCTTTAAAGGGAGAGAAAGAGACTAGAAGTTAATAGAGTTTGGCTGAGGTCCATCTAAAGTTTTGAAATCCTGGGCTAAAAGTCTGGACTTGAACCATCGTGGCTCATGGAGAGGAGTACAGAGGCCAAGTCCAAAAACCTAGCAATGCTTGGCACATAGGAGATGTTCAATTAATCCATACCTGATTTGGAATAAAAAGGGCAGCTCTGCTCTCCTCTTGGAGGGGAACCTTTCTTTTGCTGGGCACAATGGCATATGCTTGTAATCCCCATGACTCAGGAGGTTGAGGCAGGAGGATCACAAGTTTGAGGTCAGCCTGGGCAATTCAGCAAGACCTTGTCTCAAAATAAAAAATAAAAAGGGTTGAGGATGTGGCTTAGTGGCAGAGTGACCCTGGATTCAATCCCCAATACATAACAGAAAGAAAAGAGCTGTCTGCATAATATGGAGTCATCTGAGGTTAGAAGCAGAAGGTCTGAGGTGTGGGACTGGGCCACCATGTGTTGATGGTAGTGGGGGCAGGGGGCACCTACTCTGGGAATTGCATTTGTGCAGAAGCAGACAAAGTGATATGGGGAATTCCATAATATAAACAGAGATAAGAATATTGTAGTCTCTTCTCAGAACTGAAGAAGGCAGAATGGGTCGAGATCCAGGGACTTTGACGTGAGTTGAGAGCCACAGGACACACTTTCTTATAACAGGGAAATTCCTAAGACATGTTTTGTTATTGTTTGTTTGTTTGTTAGTTTTTTTGCCAGGACAGATGAGAGATTTTTGTGTCTTTTGTGGCTAAAAACTGATCAAAGCAGGTCGTCACCACTTTTTACCTCCCACATGGGATCTACTTCAGGATCTCTATGCTTCAATTACATCTTTAACACTCCAGCAGGTGGGAGCATCTTAGAATGCAATTTCTTTACCCTGGCTTGGGGCTACTTTGTGTTCTGTTCCTATTCATTTCTCCAGCCTCATCTTCTGCAGTCTTTTACTCATATCCTACTCTGCAGGCAATTGAATTCAGTGGCTTTCAGTTAACCCAGTGGCTTCACGCCTTTCTCTCCTTGCCTAAATCAGATTTTTCCTTCTTGTAATATTCCATCCTTCTACTCTTATTTCCCTCTTTTATGTTTTAAGTTTCCATCTTTAGGACATCTTCCCTCTGAAGATGTTCCCTTTTCTGGACACATCCGCACTACCATTTGTCACCTTCCTCCTCTGAATGGACTTCCTCATTTCCTCCTTGATACCCTTGATGCCCAAAGTGTTGTGTACTATTAAACACACTTGCTGCTAGACACACCAAGCATGTTCACTGTCTGAAGTGCAAAGACATCTGGCTGAACAGAGCATTTGCATATCTATCTTTCCCCTGCCACACTGCTCACTTCCCTCTCCTTCCCAACTACAAGCTGGTGATGTCAGGGACCATGTTTTGCTATCCCCAGCACCTGGCACAGCAGCTGGAACCTACTAGTGTATATTTAGCTAGTATAACTAATATGTAAATAACAGGACACCTTTATAAAGATTTATCCTGGTAAATAAAATTCAGATCACACCCCTACCTTCTCTCACTTCAAGGAGGGTTGGCACAGCTGTCTGCAATGGGAGATGTGCGAGGCTCAGTTATAACCCTACCCTTCTGCCCTTGGACAATCCTCTGCCCTACTTCAGATGTTGATTTTCCCATCTGTTCCTTGAGAATAATAAGCCTCATGCTACTTCTCCACAAAAATGCTGTGAAGCTCAGAGGTAAGACCTAAACCACTAATTAAACTCCAGGCAATATGAGTGTGTTGGTGGACAATGGCCTTTGGAGGTCCATTCCTACCATCAGTGGGGTCCTGCTTAGAGACTCTCCTCTCTTCCAGCTCACTCATTTTGTGGGGCTCAGAGAATGTTAATCATTAGGTTGCAGCCCACCTGGAGAGCCGGAGATGAAAGTAAACTCAGAGTGAAAAGTCTAATTGATGCCCAGTGCCTGGCATCAAGGCCTCGGTTCACTCTGCTTGGAGATGGATCATTAATCCAGACACTCCAACCTGGAACACTGGGCTCAAGAAGTCCTGACACATTCCTGACCACCAGGGTTCAAATCTTCAGACCCACCAGGCAGCCTGCCCTGCCACTGAGTTGCAGAATTTTACAGTCTCAACGTTAGATGAGACTGAGAGAGCAGCTGGTCCAGACTCCCACCCAGGGCAGAAATCCAAGCTCTGTTGTGCACTGGATGCTTGCAAAAGGCTCAGTCTCTGGAGAAGTGTTCTTGGGAAACAACCCTGGGATTGGAGTGGACAGATTCATTTGAGTTTGAGCCTCACCTTCCCCTTCTAGAAAAGAGAGGTAAAGTTACTTAGCTCATAGGACTGATGGTTAGGATTAAATTAATTTGCTTGAAGGTTTTTATTTTGAGATTTATAAGATGGACACTCATATGCAAATGGTTGTCATCATTCCTAACAGTGTAAGCTCCTGTCTCTGGGATATATTAATTTCTTTGTGCCCAGAGTCATCTTGGATAAGGTGTTGTTTCTCTGGTTGCAAACTTTTATGATCCCTGGGCCTTAACTATAAGGCAAAGACCCCTTTCCTCATGCTCAAGATCCTTCAGTCTGTAGCACTGCCTCCTTCTGAGCTGCATCCCCTGTTTCTCCCCACCCACCAACTGCCTTTCAGACATGCAGGTTGACTTTTATAGCTCATTAGCTTGGCACGCTGGTGCTCTTCTCCCTTATCTTTGGGTGAATTTCCACCTTTCAAGTCTGTCTTCTGCGAAGCTTTCCCAATTGCCTATTATAAATCACTGGTGAAATCAGTTTTAACTTTCCCTGGCTTCTCATGCATGTCACAGTTTTTACTACCGTAGCACCAGAGCATATCATTTGGATTTAAGCAATTTTTCTTCTTGGATGAATAAAGAATATTAACATGCAATTTCCCTGAGGGATTGGCATTCTTATCATAGCTAATCACAACAATAATATTAGTCATAAGTTCCTTGGCAGGATTTTTCAATAAACCAAGTACCTAGGTTCCTGACAAATTCACTCTAGAATCAAACCAATCTGTACTCAACCATTTGAAAACTTTATAATCTTGGATGTTATTTTGTCTTTCTAAAGCGGTTTCATTTTTGAACAACAGAGAATTTAACAAAGGGCTCTTGGGAGATATGTCCACTGAAGAGTCGATTGTCTTGCCCTGATGCTCAGGATGTTGGTGTTACTATCTGGGGTCAGTTATGCCTCTTTCTGGATCTCTGTATCCGTGGCTGTAATATAACATGATTCTACTACCAGAGTTTTTCAAGCTGTGATCTCTGGTCACATGGCTTGACCATACAGGGCATGGCATTCCAGGTGGAGGCCTTCAATGCAGGCCATTCTTTACTTACATCTCATAGTTCCATTGTCATTGTTCTCATACCTTCTCTGGTTTCTGATCTGTGATGCCATTATTCCATGAATGAGGCAGGTGACTTGGAGAGGGTTGTGATGAAGAGAGAATGGAAGTGGCCAGGAGCCTGGCTTGGTCATGTTCTAGGCCATGGTTTGAGGATCCCAGGCACCTGGGGGAGGTGGAGTGGGCAGGGCTTTCTCCATCTTCACACAATTCCTTGTACAGCATTCAGTACAGAATAGGTGTTGAGTATCTATTGAATGGAGAAGAGGGTTGTCCACAGAATAGCTCTTCAGACCAGATAAACTGAGATGATACCTGGCCTGATCAGGCGTGTCCTGCGTCCTTTCTTGGGGAAACACCTACTGAATGGACTCACCAGTCTAGAAGACTCCCAAATTCCACTTTCTTGGTGGCCAACACAACCCAGGCCACAACTTCAGGTTGAGATAAGGAAGCTTCCCAGAGAAAATTAGGTATGAGGAAGGATGGAGGCTGAGGCAGCTAGCTCTCTGATCAGGAGAACTGAGGTAGGAAGCAGTCCAGAGGTGACCCTGAGCCTTAGAGAAGGTGTCATAAGCCCATGGACAATATTTGATATTGGGAGAACTCCGGGGATTTCTGAACTTCTGCCTTATGTGTGCAACTATGACTACTACTTCAGGTGGGTCTTCTGGGACTAGATATTAACTCAAAAATGGAGAAGAACATAGGCAGTCAGCTCATCCTCAGGAGATGGGAAGCTGGGGCAATGAAAACTCATCCTAGAAAGGAGCCAAGGATGGGGCTGGAGCGGTGGCTCAGCGGTTATGGTGCTTGCCCAGCATGCACAAGTACGCAGGTTCAAACCCCAGCATCACATACTCAATGAAGTGTCAGAGCAACAAAAGTCACATGAAAAACTAAATAATAAAAATTGATTCTCTCTCTCTCTCTCTCTCTCTCATTGTCCTGTCTCATAAAAAAGAAAGAAAGAAGCCAGGGGTGATCATGGACAAGGACAGAATTTCCGAGTTGAGGTGGGTGGTAGGAAGTGCTCCTGGGGTTTATAGGAAGGAAAAAAAAAACACAAGAAACAATTTGGGAATGAGGTGAGCCTGTGGGTCACTCTTACCTTGTGAGTGCTTAGAGGTAAAGACATAGGACACGTTACTGTCCCTCTAGGCTCAGCATCAAGCTTTGCCAATACTGGATACATGATAAATACTGCTTGAATTTAACTTTGCTATTCTATATTGCCCTTTTATTTCAAGCTCAGATTTTTTTCTCCCTCAAATGGATTTCTCCCATCTGGTTACAGAAACTGGATCAGTGGAAAGAGAAATCCTAGGATGCTGGAATTTCAGGAACGTTTCCAGGATGCCAAGAAAAATAGCTCTGTGATGAACAATGGCATCATGATGGCAGATCTGGAAAATACATTTGACTCTGTCTGAATGACAATATCACAGGATCATAGAAACCATAAAGTCATCTAGTCTATTCCATGACGGTACAGCTAGAGGAACTGAGACCCTGGGAGGGGTAGAACCAGCTGGCAGCAGACTGGAACTGCAGGCTGCAGCCTTGCACCCCACTCTGATCAGATGCCAGGCCTCAGCTGCTGGGCTCTTCTAAGAGCTGTCTGACATGTGTACTTTGCCTTATCAGCAGGAAGAAAGGATGACAGCAAGCACTCTTTCCTGGCCAAACATCCATCAGGACCCACATAAATATTTTCCCAGAGTCTGCATGGCCAGCATCTGCTGGCTAGCTTCCATAGGACAGTAAATAATTCAGAAGACTGGTTGCTTCCTGATGACTTTCTTGGGTGTGTTTTCTGACGACTGTGTTTTTTGGAGTGGACTTTAGGGAGACCTTGATGAAGCAGTAAGCCAAGTCCTTATGGGACTCTCTGATAGCAATTCCTGGTCAGGAAGAAAGTACCTGTGGGGTCTTGATGTCAATGCACCTGGGGCAGAAGATTACTTTTACTCAATCTGAAAGGTCTTTCAAGTGGGGCCAGGAATTAGTTTCAGGGATTAGGGTAGGGTGAAGGTAGAACTCTGTCTGGGACCAAAAAGTTGGAAGAAATCAATTCAAGTCTGGTAAATTGGGTAAGTTTGTCCGAAGGCCTGTTGAAGTCTTGTCAGATAAGCTGCTGGGAAAAAGAAGGATGTTGTTGGAACTAGCATGGCCTCAGGCTATCAAAGTAACCAGTCTTGAAGCTCAAAGTTCAGTGGGGGAGTGGTAATCAGTCCTATTCATTTTGATGCCTCACCCAGGGCCTCTGCAGCTGGCGGTGGAAATTTCAGAGAAGTGTATGGTGGACCTGGAAATCAGGCTCTAGATATCTGCCTTGGTTTATAGTAGGACTTCACCAAAAATTGGATGAAATTAGAATGGAGGAGAGGGCAGGAAACATCTAGAAAGAGTGTCAGGGCCTGAATATTGAACCTGCCATCGGGCATAGTAGAGCCAGACAAGTTCTAGATCTTATCCTCTGGTGGGTGGGCTCAGCACCCTCTCTCCTCAGACAATGGTAAGCTTAGGATCCAGTGCAGCCGGTCTGAGTGTGTTGTGTGAGGGGCTTAGTACCTGCATTCTTCAGGGTGAGGGGAACAACTCAGGCACTGAGGGAAGGAAAAGCACAGGTCTCTGCTGAGTATGAGGACATGAAGCCCAGAGGGCTAGAACTGGGAGGATGGGTGCTAGCAAGGTCCTGCCTAAGCCTCACAATGGAGCTTGTAGGGACCCTGTGTCCTATGTGTCTTGACTTGCAGCTCTCATTCCCTATTGCTGTTCTTGGAACTTGGAAGAGAACATAGTTGCTCTATCCCTAATGGAGGCCCAATCTGACATCCTTTATGTGGCTTTTGATGATTAGGAGTGGGACCCAACATGAGCTTGTCATCCAGGCATTTGACAAAGCTTTTTTGAACCAGCCTATAATGTATGCCTGGCACACTGTTTAGGGATGGGTTTTCCTAAATTCACTTCATCTTAAACTGTGTTGCAAACATGTTTCCCCTGATTTTGAAGGAAACAGAATCATTGAAAGAATATGGGCATTGAATTGGGGTGACCTGAATTCAGGTACAAATTGAACCAGCTGTGTACGCTTGGCCAGATCTCTTTTTCCTCATCTGAGAAATGGAGAAATGATCATTGAGCTTGAAATGAAGTATTATGCATATAGTGTTAAGCACAGTTCTGGCAAAAAGTAGACAATTAATAAGTGATTGTTGACTTATTTAATATTCAGCTTGAAAGAAATGAGACCTAGTCTTATCTTAGATCTGCCAAATCAGGCTGTGCATCTGGACAGTTACCTCCCACTCTGAGCAACAGTGGGAGCCACCTTCATGACTAACAGGAGGAGCATAACGTTCACTTCACAGGGCTGTTGTGAAGTTTTAATGGGGTGCTTGTAACAATTCTCAGGCTTATTCTAGTTTTCAGGTTGAGGGGAAACTGTCTTATTTCATAAAAAATTACAGACCATGAGTTCACCCTCCACATCCTAATAGATGCAAAAGGCTCCGATTTGAGGCTGGAAGCATTCTCCTGTCCATCTCCTCCTTACTTCACCCCTCCCTAACTCAGCCCCCATTCCCTCTGAAGTAGTAGAATGCCTCCTGCAGTGTCTCTTGCTCCAGTTTATTTTTTCCATAGCAGGACACATGCAAACCGAAGCCGACCACTCTCTTCTCCTGCTCAGATCCTCCTGAGTTCTTAGGAGTTCTTAGGAGCCTCCATACTTCAACCAGGCCAACATTCCTCTTTGGTCTCCCAGATTCTTCTCCACAGCCCCTTTATTTACATGTACATTTGCATTTGCCTGCTCATCAGAAAAAGATCGTGTTCTGAATGAGCTGATGAATAGTTATTCTGAGTGCTCTTCTGGCCCTTTTTCTGGGCTTTTAGTTCCCTATCTGGGATGTCAAGGATTGAATTAGATACTATCTCAGGACCTGGTGTGGTCTGAATAATGGTGTCACCTCCAAAGTTCATGTTGAGGACTGAGGGTATAGCTCAGTGATAGAGGGCTTGCCTGGCACACGCAAGGTCCTAGATTCAATTCTCCATACAATACAATAAAACAAAAATTCATGTTGGACTTAATTTCCAATATAATAGTGTTAAGAGGTATGGTCTTTGGAAGGTGATTAAGGCATGAGAGGTCTGTCCTCACAAATAGGATTAGTACCTTTACAAAAGGGCTCAAGTTTGAAGCTCTCTTGCCTTCCTGCCTCCTGCCATGTGAGGGCACAGCAACAAGGGGTCATCTTGGAAGCAGTAAGCTGCCCTCGCTAGACTCCTGTGTTGGCTGATAATGTACTCCCCAGTATCAGAGCCATAACAAAGAAATTTTGGTTCTTTATAAATTACCGATCTGTGACATTTGTTATAGAAGCCCAAGTAGATTAAGACAGGGCCTTTCAGCTCTCAGGCATTTTAATAAAATTTGCTGCCCACTTGGGTGACCAGGAGTTCTTCTTCTCTCTAATCACATTCACATATATACACAAATACTCAGATACCCAAGCACTCACACGCAATTCTTGTACAGGTACACACTGCCTCTATTATGGACATGTAGTTTTATGCACACATCCTTATGTACTGTTCACTACACTCATGATCTCATGTTTTTCTCTAAACACCCTGACATACATGCAAACACTAAGTCTGTCTTGTTTGCCGCTAAATCCCAGAATCTAGAGAGAAGATTAAGTCTTCAAAATTCATTTGTGGAGTGAATAATGAACTCTCTCCCTCATCCCGCTGATGCAGACATTTACAGGCATCACACCTATAATATGCAACTCTCAGATGCACACTTTCAAGGGTGCAAGTTTGTGCTGATTCAGATTAGATTCACCTAGCACACTCATTGCCCCCCATATCCCCACATTTCAGATTTCTTTCAGGACCTGAGAGCTGAGGGAAGTCCTTTTCTCAATGCCACCCTAAAGGCCCCCTTGTCAGGTTCAGCTCAGGAAAACCCAAGGACCTCGGTCCAGGGGTCAGGGATGACTCTACAACTTTATATTTGGACAGTGCTCTATTAAAGTCAAATCACTTTGTCAGATAATACCACTTGGTCTTCACAGCTGCTGAATGGAGACTCCGAGCACTGGTCACTTGTCCTCCCCATGTTGCAGCCATGGAAAGAGACCTGCGAAGCTTAGGCCATCTGCCCAAGGTCAGCAAACCAGTGAGTTAAGTGAGTTGCCCAAGCAGAACCCACACCTCCCCCACTCACTCTCCCACTCTGTCCCCTGCCTCTCCCAGTGACTGTTTTAAGAGGATTATTTATTCTTCAGTTGTTTTCTCCCTCTAATTTATTTTTTTCTTTATCTTATTTTTTTTAATCCCCTGTTTCCGCCTACAAAGAGTAGGGTTTCAAGAGGGAGTGAGGGAGGCCAAGTTCACTGTCAGAAGGGAAATCTAAAAGTAACTTTTCTTTGGAAACCCAGGTCAAGATTCCTGCCAAATGAAATGAGAACTTCACTCATTCCCACACACTCACCTTCACAAAGAATGAGCTTAACTTGCAAAAGGAAAAAAAAAACTTAATAAAGTTAATATATCTACTTCAGAGAACAGATTAAGGCCCCTCTGGCCACATAATTTGCCAACTAATTAAAAAATTATTCGCACTGTTTTATGATTTTAAAACGTTGCATCACTTTTTGTTCCCTGGAAGGAACCCATAATACACAGCCTATGCTGGTTGCCCCGGCTTTGGGATGGCTGGTGAGTGTGTGGGTTGGTCTGCACTGGTTGTTTTTCACAAAGATGGCACTGTGGGAGTGGTAGGAACTCCACTCGGTACTTTGAGGACACAGTAGTGGCTCTCTTCCCTGGCTCTAACAGCTCTTGGGAGAGATGATAGGGTAGCAACAAGACTGCTGTCTTTGGAGTCAGAGTGACTATTTTGAATCTCATTTCTGCCCCATAATGACCATATGACTATAAGTAAGTCATTTCACCTAAGCAGTATCTGTTTTCTCATCTGAAAAATGGGGGGATATTTCTAACCATATGTTGGCAAGTTATTGTTAGATTATGACCAACATAGGTAAGGAAACTTATATGGTGGGAGCTCAACATATAGTAGATAGCATCCTATTTGTCAGCCTAGCACATGATTCTACTCTTTCTTATATTTCTAGGAGGATATTGTATGGGATAATGAGATACAGGAGAGAGAATGAAGAGAGCAAGTCTCCGTATCTGGCTCTACAATGGATTTGGGAAACTCTTGCTCCTTTCTGGGTCTTTGTCACCCATCTGGATGTCTTGAAGGGAGTTTCGAACACTGTAGACGGTGTGCTGGCCAAGGGTTAAAGCTGCATCTGTCTTCTCTCTGCCCCTGGACAGGAGCATAGATCAGACAGATACTAGCTCCTCAAAGATAACTTAGCTTATTGGCCCTGCCGACTGCTGGTCAACCAGGCCCAGATAAATGATGGCTGATTCAAATGCACTCCAGTCTAGTTGTGTGCCAGGGATGATATATGGGGTTTAATGTAACCATTACATTGACTGCATGGGAAGCATGGAGATCAAATCAATAAACATTTTCCGTTCCTACAGACTATAGGAAGCCATTTAAAAGGTGGAGATTTGGGGGGCTGGAGCGGAGGCTCAGTGGTTTCGGCACTTGCCAGGCAAGCACAAGGACCTGGGTTCAAACCCCAGTACCATGTACACAACTAAGAGTTGGAACAACGAAGGCCATGTGAAAAACTAAACAAGTTGTTTCTCTTTTTCTCTGTCACTCTCACTGTCCCTCTCTGTTAAAAAAAAAAAAAAGGTGGAGATTTCAAGTCCTAATGACCTCTTATTAGGTTCTACCTCCTCACACTGTGGTATTGCAAGCTAAGTTTCCAACACCTGCTTTGGGGAAACACATTCAAATTATATTGCTAACATTAGCTTTAATAGCAGTAATAAACTTCAAACTTCACTTAAAAGTAGTTTTTCTCCTGCAGTGAGAAAGAGGATCCAGCTTTTAAATCACCTATATTTGCTAAGTATATTTTTTCAAAAATATCAATCCGGGGCTGGAGTGGTGGCTCGGCAGTTATGGCACTTGCCTGGCATGTGCAAGTACATGGGTTCAAACCCCAGCACCCACGTACACAACTAAGTGTAGGAGCAACAAAAACCATGTGAAAACCTCAATAAAAATTTATTTTCATTCTCTCTCTCTCTCTCTCTCTCTCTCCTTCTCTCTTAAAAAAAATCACTCCATTGTCACAGATGGGGTCAGGAGAGTTCTTACTAGACTAACATAGACTTGAAAGTCCAGGTTCTCTCTGAGCATGGCAGGTATTTAACTTGCTCCTTCATTGAATGTTTTTATGGGTATTTTGGAGAACTGCACATCCTGCCCTTGGCTCATGCAGGTGATCTTTTCATGTGGGTAAGGGCATCTCTATTCTACCTGGCTTTGTCAGACTCTTTCCCAGCCCCTAGGCATCTGCCAGTACCACCTGCCCTTTCTCTTGAATTCTGAGGCCTTTTGTCCTTTAGATGGTCTTCTGACAAAGTCTGACACAACTTAGGTCATCTTCCTCTTTGTGTGGTCCACATCTATTTTCAAAAAAATACTTCTGCCTTTTCTGCCTTGATAAACTCTGAGAATGCATGTTTCCACCCTTGCAGCCACCCGCTTCCAACCCCTGTCAGAACAGCTGGCCAACTACCCTATAACCCTTTATATTTGGCAGTGAGAGTCATATTCCAGTCCATCATATCTCCCAAATATAGGGAAAACATCAAGCTCTCCAAAGATCCCATTATAGCCACTTTTCTCAGGCTTGAGTGAAGGGAGGAGGTGGACAAAGATGCACAATGTACTCACAGCTCTTTTCAGAAATCCCTACCTAATCCCCCACTCAGTTCTTGGCCTCTCCCACCTCTTTAGTATGCCAGAGGTGGGTGGTCAGCAAAGAACCACAGAAGCAGTTTCCAGCACCACCTTTTGCGGTAATGCATGGTGGTCTTGCATTGCACTTGGAGTATGTTATCCGTTATCTTGGGGACTCCCATGAAATCTGGATGAATGTAGATTAATTCTAAGATTCTCTTTGCATACTTTTTTTTCCCAAGACAGAGCTTCAAGGTAGATATTACTATCCTCATTCAATGGATGAGAAAACAGGTCAGACGCTAAGAAACCAACTCTAATGTACAACTACATGGAATTGAAGACCACAATATCATAATTCTACGATTTGAATTCTTATCTTACCATAAAGACTAAGGTTTGATTTTGGAAGTTGGTGGATAGCATGATATTTGAGGGCCTATCACACAGACAGCTTGAATGTCTGTGTCAAAAATCCAGCGTGACTGTCAGCTACTTATTAATACTAAAGCCTATTCCTATCCATGAACTCTTTTAATGGGATGTCATTCAGGTCAAAAGCCTTTCCAATGCCCAGTGAATGGCTTTGGAAGAATCTAGCAAATAGTTTTTCTTGTGCTTTACCCCATCATTCATTCCCCTCCTAGTTTCTCTCCAAAGCTTTTATTTAAATTTTTATGCTTATTTTTTTGTTTTGCTGATTATTGTGTTGTAGAGAGACCCTCAATTAGCATGACCTCTTATCATCACCAATAACACATTTTAAAAAAATGTTTGTTTATAGCATCTGCCTTTATCTCTGTGCTTGCAGAAGTTCTTACTAAATATTATTTGTCAGTGGAGATTTATTGAATTCATTCATTGGTTGAACAAAGTTAATTTGAGGGTGGGTAGGAGTTGGGGAATGAGAATGAGGAGGGAAATAGCTACCCATGGGGGCCGTAACATCAGTTAACGCTTCATACTCCCAATTCCCTGGGCAATCCTCGATGAGTCACCTCCTGTCATCCTCAATATTTCTCATCTGGCTGGTGAAAATAAGGGTCTCTGTCCTGCCACGTTGGAAATTTATCTGAGCGCTTCAGATGAATCTCTAATGAGATCACGGATGTGGAAGGGAATGACAAAGCATCCAATGTGTGGGTTTGGTCTGGGAAAATAAAACTGTGACTCAGCCTGGTTCCCCTCAGACATGGGGATAGGGGACCCGAGAACCATCCTGGGCTAAGTGAGTCTCAGAAAGAGGCCTCTACTCTCTGGAATAAATTATCCATAAGGCAGAGGCGTCAGGGCTGCTGCTCCCTGTCTGGCCTCCTTGGCCATCTCACTTTATGAGACATAAATCCCCAAGACTCCCTAGTCATTTCTAATCTTCATCAGTGTTTAGTTTTTAGTTTTGTGCCCCCTTTCTTTCCTGCTTGCTATTTTATAGGGCTATGGGTCAGAAGGGCAGAATTCAGCTACAAATCTCACAGCTTTCCCTGCTAAGCTGGTGGGACAGAGGGAGGGAGCTGCAGTGGACTGGAGCACATATGCCCCGGGAAGCCTGAGTCAGGGCTGTAGGCATTGCCTTGGAGGCCCTCCCAGAGAAAGTGGGGTCTGGGATTTGCTCTTTTGGTTTGCCCGGACCTCCAGGTTTAGAGTCAAGAGAGAATGGGGAGTGTGCTCATGTGACGAGGACTCTGAGCATGGTATGAGACCCATTTCTATCACATCTACCTAGCTGAAAACGACCAGTTTGCCAAAGGGCTCTAAGCCTCATTTTCCTCTTCATAGTGGAAATAACAATACTACTTCATGAGTTGACTGACGGATCAGTTAGGATGACTTAGGCCAATGTGTCTAGCACACTGCTGGGCTCCCATGAGGCATTCAATACACATGGTTTTCCTCCTCCCTTTAGCCACCCATGACTGGAAAGTCATGGATTTGTCATCTGATCCTCCTTAAGACCATCTTGAATGTGAGTTCCTTGAAGGCTGGGACTTTGGCATGTTTACCCCAGGATCTTCAGTCTAGTAAAAATTGCCTGACGTCTTATCTTTACTCAGTGAAGAGTGGCTGAGGGTTGAATGAAACTAAGTTTTCTGCATACAGAGGTGTTTCATATCAGAACCTTTCCACTGATTTTGCAGATGTGCAGGATCAGAAAGGTCTGATGAATGAAGTGCAGGCTCAGTCTTCACTGTTGATAGGAAGAGACACAATTTACCAAGGGAGAGTGAGAGGACCAGGATCACAGCAGGAGTCACGAGAACGCCTGGGCTAGAACCAGGCCTTCCCATGCCCTACCTGATGTCCTGCTCTCTGCTGTTAGTCAGGCCTTCAAGGCAGAAGAGAGAGGTAGAGAATTAAGAAAAAGACAAATCTAAGAAAAGAAGAGCTAAGAGAATGAAGACCTCTTTGCTCAGGTCCAGAGATAAAGAGGTAGACAGACTGAGGACTCAGACCTAGAAGGAATTAAATCCAAAACAGACCGCATGAACGATGGACAGCCTGAGCTTTTCCCTTGCTGGCTAAGCACTCTCCCCGCCCTGGGGCTCAGCAGGTCTCTTGGCCTTTGTCCTTGCATTCACAGGTTGGACTAATATTGGAGGGAATGGAGAAGCATCAACTTCCACATGAAGCTAGCCCATGCTGCCTAACTCAATCTGGCTAGCAAGATTGCCTCCTCATAACCCGCAGACCCTCACTACTCTTTGTAATGTCTCTACAACCGTTACGAGAGTTAGTTATTATCTTTCAAATGCACACTGCGTGGCAAGCACTGGGTTAAGCATTTCATACGTATCGGTATCAATGCACTTAGCCCTCACAGTCACTCTCATTTCAGAGGAGAAAAATGAGGTGGAGTAATCTGCCTGCATTCACCCCTGAGTGAAGGGAGAAAGCAGCAGGACAAAGCCAGACATCATCTCTTCTCACATCTCGCTCCAGCTTTTTTCTTGCTGTTGGTTTAGGTATCACCTTGCTTTCACTGATCTGAACAGATCTTTCCACTTTATCCAGACAAGCTTCCCACTCCTCTATGTCTGCAGATATTCTAAGTAAAAGACTGTTGCAGGCCCAGTGTGAAGTACCAGGGATGCAGATATAGAAAAAGGAGTAGTCTAAGGGGGACGTTGACATTTAAATAGAACACTATAAGCTGGTATGTTAAGCATGAAAAAGAAGCATATCTCTGGCATCTGAGGGTTGGAGCAGAATTTGGAGACATTTCACCTATATTTTAAAGTTGAGTCAGTGACCACCAGAAGCAGGAGTGGACACTCCCGTTCAGGGAACAGACGGTGCAGACTGGGATATGCTGGGGAGATATGGCATACGAGAGGAATCAGTGGGGTTTCCAAAGGAAACAGCTGGAATGTGAGATTGGAAAAGGACTCCAGTCACGTTGTAAAAGACTTGAAGACCAGGCTGATGATGGCTTTATCTTGAGGCAGTAGCCTGGATGAGGTCTTCATGAAGATTCCATGTTAACTGACACCTAGTAGGGGCTTAGTAAAAACACCTGATTAGCTGATAATGGTACATATTGAAACCTCTCCCATAGCACCAGAGAGTTTATTGGAGTCGTTTCTGTTGAAGGCGCAGCCCTGTTATAACAGAAAGGTTTCTTTCTTCCCTCAATTTCCTGCCGGGACTTTGCTTCTTCTGGCTAGAGATGGTGCTCCTGGCTCTGGGATGTGTTGGGTCCAGAATTTCTGCCACCCTTCTGGGCTTCTTATGAAATCTGAGATTTGGGCGTGCCTAAATCACTTCCCCTGCTCTGAAGCCTATTCTTCCTCTCACCACTCACCATGGCCAGAGGCATCTACAGCCAAATTGGGAAGGATCAAAACTCCAGAACTGCAAACTCTGGGACAAGTGTGGCTAGGACCAGACCTGCATGAGGCTCAGGAGTCTGCCCTCAACCCCTCGAGAACTGCCCAAATATACAACCATGAACCACTTTAATAACTCTGGTGCTTCCTCACGGACATAAACTTTCACTTTTATTTTGCTATTTAGAGTCACTTGTAAAATCAATAACACATTTAATCTGAAGCTGTTAAATTGGTCTTCACTGCTTCATAAGGGCCCAGAAAACCCACCGGGGTGTGAACGCTCTGGGCATTCTACTAAAGAACTTGATTGATCTTTTTCCATCCTGAGTCCACAACATTCTTTCCCTACAGTCCCTCCTGCTCTTGTTCAAAATCAGCCTCCCTGGATTCCTTCATTCCAGAGCCTTCCACATGGGATAGAAGATTCTCTAACATCTTCCAATGTCTTTGAATCATAGTATTTGAAAATCTAAAGATCTCAGAAGCCTACATTATTAATGTCCAAGATATTCAGATTATAGATTGTAAGAAACTTGGAATTCTAAACTATCTGTAACTTAGCAATAAAGAATACAAAGATATTAAATGATAATATTAGGAAGTAAGGAGTTTGGCTTGAGTAAGAAAGGGTCAGAAAAGGCTGAACATGTCTAGCTATTTCGTGTGGAGTTGGGGAGTGGCCAAATGATGCTTGGCAGTAGACAGAGACCTGGTGGGAGAGTTGGGGAAGAGCAGAAACTGCAGAAAGAAGCAGAAGGTGCTGCCCTCTAGTCGGCCAATTGTATTCAAGATGATAAAAAGTACCTATATGGAATTTAAGGCCTTGGGTGCAGAAGCTGGTGAAAATTGGAATTATTACTATTATGTCACCTTACTTAATTCAAGTCAGACGTAGACGTTAGGACGTGTATGGCTTTAGAATTTAATTTAAGGTTCCTAGAATTTTATACTACCAGGTAGTTTCAATTTAGAATTGAATATAGATCTTAATATATCAAAATCACAAAATCTGAGAGTTCTAAAATATCATAACTTAAAGGGCCTGAAAATGCATGTAGTTCAGTTTCTTTTTCTAGTGGAATAGGTTGGGATTTGGGGAGAGTCTGGGCTCAAGAAGACCTGTTGGAAGCTATTGCAACTTTCATGGAGTGTGGGCAACATCCAAAGCTCTAAATTGACATGGTGAGAGATGAGGGAGGGAATAGCAGCAGCCCATGGTTGTTATTCAGAGTAGGTGTGTGAAGAGGATCTCAGTTTAATACTTCTCAATGCCGTTAACATTCAATGACAAGAAATGTCCAATTTAGTGTTTCTACTTCTCCTAGTGTGCTTTCCACTGCAGAAGAAAAGACTAGATAATTTAACATACAACATACCTGAGACTAGATAACTTAAAATGAATAGAAAGTTATTTGATTTATATGGTTCTGGAGGCTGAGAAATTCACTGGCATCTGGCAAGGGCCTTTATGTTGCATAATTCCATGGAGGTGGCAGATGGCCAAGAGAGGGTAAGTACAAGAAAGCAAGAGCTGAACTCGCTTTCATAACAAACCAACTCTCTGGATTACTAACTCACTCTCATGATAATGGCATTAATCCATTGCTAAGGGTGGAGAATTCATGACCTAGTTACTTCTTAGGAACCTCACCTTCCAACATTGTTGTATTGGAAATTAAGTGTCCAGCACATGAACTTTGGGGACCACATTGAAGCCATAACACTACTTTATGTTGAGGAAATGGAAGTCTGGAGAAGGAAAGTGATTTGTCCAGTTTGGAACAATCAGTCAGTGACAGATCAGATCTGGACACAGATCCATAATGTTTGACTTTCAGCCAGTTGCTTCCCTTCCCCTGTTCTGCCTCTCCTGGACCAAGGTCTCTCATTTCATTCTCTTGACAGCTTTATGGGAAACAGTTACTATATCATTTAAATAGAAATATAAAGGACAATAAAAAAGGAAATGAATTGTGTGATGAGAGCTCTGTACAAAATGCACAAGGCTGGGGGGTTTTACCCTTTTGGAGCCAAATTCTGTTTTTCTGTCATGGACCAAGTCCTGTCCTTCATGGGCTGAACCTGGACTTTGGTCAAAATACAAGACCTCCGTAGAGTCATAGACCAACCCTAGACTTGGGCCAAAGACTGAGACTTGACTTTAATAACACAATAAGACAAAGCAGAGAAAAGAGAAAAATGCAGACCACGCTGTCTACTGAGAAGTCAGACCATTTTCTGTACTGAGACAAATCTTTTGGCAAAGGGAAAGGACAGTAGGTTCTGGAGTCCCCCAGAGTACAGCCTCCTGGTTGCACAAGGACGATATTTCTAAGAAGAATGGCATTTAAGATTTCTGTTCCACTGTAGATGTGACATGACTTACATGATTGGTAAGTTTGGGTGGGATTTCTGGGCATACAGAGCTCATCTCTGCTTTTCTTCACCTTGAGAGCTGTCCTCCAACAGGAAGCACATTTTCTGCTGTAACACTTGGCTCTTGTCCTTGTAGGCAAGGTGAGCCTTGGTATGGAGCTGCTCTGCCTGGTTAGTTAAGTCTGTTGACTTGAGGGGATGATTTAACCATACTGTGTCAGTCAGAACCTACTAATTTGTACAGATACCTCTCAAATTACAATATAAAATTAATTTTTTGTTCATGTGACATTAACAAATGTGTGAAGGGTGCTGTGTTCCGCACATTCATTCTGGACCCAGGTTCCTTCCCTGTGTGGCTCTGGCTTCTTCTAGAATGGTGTTTCTCATTCAGGGATGACTCTGCCTCCCAGGGGACATTGGGAAACATCTGGAAGCATTTTGATTGTCTCTGCTGTGAGGAGTGGGGATGCTATTAGCTAGCATCTGATAGATAGAGACCAGGGATGCTATTAAACATCCTACCATCATGTGTCAGCCTCCAACAAAGAATTGTCTGTCCTCAACTGCAAATAATGCTGAGGTTGAAAAATCTTATTCTTGGGTCTTCTTGTGTCATTCAATCAGCAGATGAATAAAAAGAGGGGAATAAAGAATCATACACATGAAAATGTTAGAGGTTTTCAAATTATTATACAACTCTTCAGTCCACATTTCCCGGGCTAGGACTACATCAGGGACTGAGGCTGGGAAATGTAGTATAGTCAAGGGTTAGAGAAAGTGCACCTATCTAGTCTCTGTCACAAGACCCAGTTGCATCCAATTCTAACCTATAAAAGTCTTATTTTGGCCTCTGTATTCTCTTTTTTTAATGGTTCAGATTTAATCAGCAAACTACCCTGCCTTTCTCCTGTTTACTGTTCTACAACACAAAATTAATAACTTTGACCTCACAGGCGTTATTTGAGGGTTTCTTCTGCTCTCTCTACGTTCTGAAAAGTAGCTCTCCCCTTCCAAACAGAATGAGACTCTGAGGTACTCCATTCCAGAAAAGGAAATTTCATCCTAATCATGTCACTCAGTTCTTCCAAGAAAGGAAAAGGAAAACGTTTGCAAGAAGTTTTAACACTCAGATTTACTACAAGCAGGCTTCTGAGAACTCGCCCAGCTACTCAAAAATTTCCTTTGAATGGCTGCAGAAAAGGACTCTTGATTGAGAGGTGGGGCAGTACACATCAGGTTTTAGTCCTGCCACTCCATGGCTGTGTGTACCTTGGACACATTCCCTCTTTGGATCTTAGGGCCATCATTACAAAGTGGGCAAAGTGACTTTTGTTCTCATTCTAATAGTTGACATACGAGCTTATCTGCTGCTTTATTTCCTTCTCTTGGTCCCTTTCCCACTCCAAGCAGATCCCTTTCCTGGCAACAACATACATTAAAGAATAGAGTCTTGTTTGTAAAGGAAGGGCACAGTGGAGGTGGTTGGTTTAATGACCATCTCCCTTCCTGGGGAACCCTGTTGGCAGAGGGAAGTCCTCAGGAGGTTGTCATAAATAAGTAGGTCCTTATCTTCACATCTTCAGAAGGAAGTCTGCGTGATTGATGTGGCCCATTTGGGCAGCAATGGGAGTCCAGAAGAATGCTCACTGCAGATCTGCCTGTAAAGATTCATGTCAATTCACCCTGGCTGAGAGCCAAACCCGGGTGTCAGACATCCTTGAAAGCTTTGCTCAAGAGTCCCTAAGGCAAGAGGAAGCATTTTCCTCTGAGCAAAAAGTGAGAGGTCCGTCTGTGGGGATGGAGTGTGAAGAATGAGCTCTAGCACAGTCCAGAGAGAGGATCATCTAGAGTTTCCTGGAATCCTTACAAGCATGTATTCCTCTTCTTTCTCACACAGAACATCCAGAATAGGACTCAGCATACATCAGATGTAATTAAAACCTGATTGAATCAGCATGATAGGTACATGAGTTGAATATTGTTATAGGTTGGAATTGAGGTGTCTCCCAAAAGCTTCCATGCTATTGCAGGTGGTGAAATGATTAGATTATGAGAACTCTTAACCTAATTGGTGGTTTACTCAATGTGGTGGTTAATAATTTGAAAGGACAACTGTACTGGGTGGTAATTGTAAGCAGGTGGGGCATGACTGGAAAAAATGTGTCACTGGGGCAGTGGCTTTCGTGATTGTATATTGTACCCCTAGCTCCTTCTCCTTCCCCTCTGCCATTCTAAGCAGCTTTCCTCTGCCATGCTTTTATGCCATGATGCTCTGTCTCCCTGGGGCCCGGACCAATGGGGTCCAACTGAGCAAGAACTGAATCTTTGAAATCATGAACCCAAAATAAATGTTTCATCTTCTAAGCAAGTTGGGTATTTGGGTCACAGGGACAAAAAGCTGGCTAACACAAATATTTAAATTGTTTTTGGTCAAGGCTGAACAATTGTGTGTTAAAAATAATATTCATGATGGGAAAATACTAGACCTCAGGGATTTGTCTGTCTTTTTGCTCAGCAACATTGATTGCTGGAAGGAGGAACAAAAGAAGAATGTAGGGGGAATAGCCTGGGATAAAACTTTGCTGACTTCAAGATCTGGCTGACTCAACCCTTGATTCCCCCAAGAGATAACTCATTTAAGATCTGTTGACTTAACTCAATATGCAGCTTGAGTCTTTCTGGGCCTATGACTGCTCCTCCCTCCTCCCTCCAAGACCCATCAGCAAGACTCCCTCCCTCCAGTTGGTCCTCTTAACTCTTTTATCTGAGCAAGAGGTTTCGTTGTAACAGCTAGCAATTGGGGTCAGATCCCTCGTTTTGGAGGTAAATAAACACCCCAGCTATGCCCAGTCTTCACTGCACCTTTCAAGTGCCCCACCATTAGTTAGTATGCAGACAGGTCAGGAGAGAAATGTATCCTAACCTCCATGGGACATGCAATGTTGTAGAGAGGACATCCCTGACTATAGTTCTCCCTTAACTGTTCTAAGCAAGAGAGGAGGTTCCCAGAGAGAGAGAGAGAGAGAGAGAGAGACCTCTGGAGACTGGGAGTGCCTAGAAGACGAGGGGACAGGAGACATTCTTTCCTTGTCAGAAACTGCTGATGTGCTGGACCTGCAGATCCATCTAAACCTGCTATTACAGCAGAGCAGAAACCTAGGAAGTTCTAGGAAGAGTTTGCCCTCTGTTCATTGGAATTTGGGGCACGTTCGAAATGGAGATTGAGATTTTTGCTGCTGCTTTAAAAAATGTAATATTGAGAATAATTGACATGCAACATGTAAAGTGTACATTTTTTATAAGTATTGACATTTGTATAAACTCTTGAAGCCATCACTGTAGTAAGGATAGCAAACAGATTCACCCTGGAGTTTCTTTTGTACAAGTTTGCCCTTTTGTAATAGCTCCCCCTTTCCATCCCCGGCCCGCTCTTCCCAGGCAACCACTGATCTGCTTTCCGTTGTCATCGATCAGTTTCATTTTCTAGGGTTTTATATAAATAGAATCACAGAGTGAATAGTCTTCTTTGTCTGACTTCTTCCAGTTGGCATAAACATTTTGAAATTCAGTTATATTGCTGCTGCATTGTTAAGTAGCATCCCATTGTACATTATACACAACAATTTGTTTGTCCATTCACCCGTTGGTGGACCTTTAGGTTAATTCCAGCTTGGAGTTTTTACAAATAAAGCTGCCTGAAATTGATCATGTGCCAGTCTTTGTGTGAACATGTGCATTCATATATCCTCGGTGGAATGGTTGGATCATATGGTAGCTGTGCATTTTAAGAAACTGCAAAATTATTTTCTGAAGTGGTTCTACAATTTTACATTCCCTCGGCAATGTGTAAGGGTTCAGTTCCTCCATATCTTTGCTAACATCAGTGCGACTAATCTTTTCAATTAGTTATTTTAGGTATGTATCATTTTCCCATCATGGTTTTAAAATTACTAACAAGGATGAACAATTTTTATATGCTTATTTGCCTCCCATATGTACTTTTTTGTGAATTGTCTGTTCAAACACTCTTCATTTTTTGTTGAGTTGCATCTTTCCTTTTTATTGAGTTTGAAAGTTCTTCATAGATTCTGGATACAAGTCCACTACTAAATGTATGCTCTGCAAATATTTTCACCCAGTATGTGGCTGAACTTTATATCCTTTTGAGTATCTTTAGAAGTGCAGAGGTTTTAAATTTTGGCAAAGCCTAATTTATCAGAATTTTCTTTTATGAATCTTATTTTGATGTTGGCTCTAAAATTTTTTGCCTATCTTAGGGTCACAAGATTTTCTTCTGTATTTTTCTAAGATGTTTTATATATTTATGATTTGAATTTAGGTCTATGACTCATTTGAGTGAGTTTTTTAGATATATGGTATGAGTTTGGGATTGAACTCCCTTCTTATTTTTAATCTATCCATCTTTAATTGTTCTTACAGCATTTGTTGACAAGATTTTCCCTTTCTTTCTTGAATTGCCTTTACATCTTTGTTAAAAATTAGTTGTCCATGTATGTGTGGGTCTATTTCTGGGCTCTGCATTCAGCTCCTTTTATCTGTTTGTCTGTTTTGAATCCAGTGCCATACTGGATTTGTTTATTAAGGAGTTGAGTTATTGTACAATCATCAATGCATATAAAGTAACAACATGATATGCATTTGTTCTCAGTTCCATACTTTTGATTACCACAGTTTGGTAAGAACTCTTGAAATCAACTAGAGTTAGCTTAACTTCTTCAAAGTTGTTTTAGTCATTCTAGATTCTTTACTTTTCCATGGGAATTTTAGGATCATCTTGCCAATGTGTGCAAAAAAAGCCTTCGGGAATTTGATTGGGGCTGTCTGAATCTATAGCTCACTTTGGGGAGAATCGACAGCTTAACCATGGTAGGTCTTCTGAGCCCTAAGCAAGGTATGTCTTCATTTATTTAGACTTTCAGTGTTATTTTGTAGTTCTCGGGGTACATGAATTTTGTCAGATTTATACCTAATCATTTCACCTCTATTTTGGTGGACACATAAAGGAATACATAAAAATGTATTCCTTCTAGCTTTCAATTAGCATATGGAAATACAATCTTTTTTAAAAGAGAGAAGGACAGTGAGAGAGAGAGAGAGAAAGAGAGAGAGAAAGAAAGGGAGAATCATTTTTTTATTGAGTTTTTCACATGGATTTTGTTGCTCTAACAGTTAGTTGTGTATGTGGTGCTGAAGTTTGAACCCATGTACTTGCACATGCCAGGCAAGTGCTGTAACTGCCGAACCACCGATCCAGCCCCCAATACAATTAATTGTTTTTTTATATGGATCCTATATCCTACAATCTTGTTCATTTTACTTATTGTTCTAGTTCCTCTTTTGAACATCTCATTATTTTCCACAAAGACAATCATATTGCCTGGGAATGAGAGCAATTTCATTTTTTTTCCAGTGTGAAATCAGGTAGTGTTATCCTGTTGACACTTCTGTTTCAGAGTTGCTCTACTTATTCTCAGTCTTGTCTTGCCATACAAATTTTAGAATCAGCTTAAATTTAGGTTCCTTTTATTCTTTTATTTCCTGATTTCTCTGTCTTCAATATCTAGAAAAATGTTGAAAGAAGTGAAAGTAGATATCCTTTTTAAATTCCTAATATTAGAGGAAAAATATTTGGTCTTTACCATTAAAATGTTAGATATAGTTTTTTCCCCTTTGGTGTATACTCCTTTTTAAATCGAGAAAATTCTCTTCTATTTCTAGTTTTTTTTTTTCTGGAGCAATTAGATTTTATGAGGATGTTAGATTAGTTAAATTAATTTTTGGCATCTGTTGCTCATATAATTTTTTCTTTTGGGCTTGTTAATATGATGAGTTGTATTTTTCAAAGAAAATTTTAATTGTGGTAAAACTATATAAAATTTGTCATCTGAACTACTTTTAAGTGTATAGTTTGATGGTCTTGATTATATTCACACTGTTGTGCCAGATCTGCAGAGCATGCATTAGCTTTTGAATATCTAAACCCACCTGCATTCTTTGGAAAATCTTCACTTGGTCATGCTATATTGTCCATTTTATATATTGGATTTGATTTATGAAATTTTAATATGGATTTGATTTCCTAAATTTTTGCTTTGAATTTTTCATCTGTTTTTGAAGAATATTGGTTTGTAGTTTTCATTCCTGGTAATGTCATTATCTGGCTTCAGCATCAGGGCAATGCTGGCATTAAGTAATGGGTGGGGAAATCTTTCTTCTTCAATTTTTAGGAGTTTATATAGAATTAAGATTGTTTCCCCTTTACTGTTTGGTGGAATTCAATATTGAAGAAATGAGAGTTTTCTTTGTGGAAAAGTTGTAAACTACAAATTTTATTTCATCGATCTTAAGGGTGTCTGTTTCTTTTTGACTGAGCTGTAGAGGATTTGTGTCTTTTAAGGAATTTTTCCATTTTGGTTGGGCACCATGGATTATGCCTCTAATCCAGTGACTCTGGAGGCTGAGGAAGGAGGATCGTAAGTTCAAAGCCAGCCTTAGCAACTTGGCAAGGCCCTAAGCAACTTAGACTCTGTCTCAAAATGAAAAATAAAAAAATGTCTGGGGATGTGGCTCAATGATAAAGTGTCCCTGGATTTAATTCCTGGTACAAAAAAGTCCATTTCAATTGAGTGGTAAATTTATGAGTATAAAATTGCTCATACTATTCTCTTCTTTGTGATAGTTGTGGAAACTGCAACGATGTCACCTGTCTCATTCCTAATTTTGTAATTTGTTTCTCCTTCATTTTTTTGGATCAACTTGGCTAGCAATTGATCAGTATTATTGCTCTTAAGGAATCAACTCTTGGTTTTGTTGGTTTTTTTTCTATTGTACCGCTTTCTATTTTACTGGTTTCTAACTGAGCTTTACTATTTTGTTTCTTCTTAAGTTTAATTTGATCTTTCTTATTGCTATGTGTTCTAGTTCAGCCATCTTTTCTTCTGTTGTGTTTAAATACCCTTAATCCTAACATGAGCCTTTTTTCCATCTAGAGCTTTATACTCTTCATCTTTAGGTGCTATATGAGTCTTTTTGATACCTCCCATGCTTCTGCTTCTACAGTTTTAACAATTATTTTGACATTCTAGCCTGCTGATTTCAAATCTGTCTGTTTTGATTGGTTGATGATTCTCCTCATGTGTTTGTGTCTCTTCAGTCTGCTAATTTTTGATTAGATGCCAGAAATTGTGACTTTTACCTGTTTGGGTGGGGGGTATTTTTTATTCCCATAAATCTTCTGGAATTTTTTTTTCTTGGATGCATTAAATTGCTTGGAAACAGTGTGATCTTTTTGGATCTTGTTTTTTATGATGTGTTTAGCATATTTGACAAGCCTAGGAGTAATTATTCCCCTATACTGAGAAAGACCTTTTTGAGCAAAAGTGCAAATCTTTTGGCATCACTTCTTACTTTGCTGTCTGGGAGACTGGTGAAGTGACCTACTTCTGAAGGGAAAGAAAGCACTCTTGTGGAATTTTCCAGGGAAGAAGAAAATGGTCTGTTCTATACCTGCTTCACCAGCCTCACCTTGGTCTTCCATGTTTGAAGAAGTGTAGAAGAAGACCTCCAGGTTTGTCAGGGTTCCATTATAAGGACAGGACTGAAAGCTGAGGATGGAGTAGAAGCCCTGATTGCTCTGGACTAGATAAGGTGACATTCAGTCAATGAGGAAGCTGAGGGCACAGACTACTGATAGGAGAAACAAAGACTTGGGACCCCTCCTTTATGGGGTCCTCAATGATGGAGAAAGCTGGCATAAAGATAAATGTATGCCTCCAAAAACTCATAACTCACACAGTTTTTCATGGCTGTGACCAAAATACCTGACAAGAACAATTTAGAGGAGGTCTGGCCCAGAGGTGAGGCAGAACATCATGGTGGAAGGGCATGGCTGAAGGAAAGCTAATCTACTCACTTCAGCCAGGAAGCAGAAAGAGAGAGAAGGGCAAAAAGCGTCATAGGGGAGATGAACCCTTCCAGAGTTTGCCTCCACTTACCCACCTCTTCCAGTCAGGCTCCAACTGCCTACACTGACAACCAAGTCAGTTCATTGAAACTAGGTTATAGGGGCTAGAGTGGTGGCTCTGCGGTTATGACGCTTGCCTAGAAAGAGCGAGTACAAGAGTTCAAATCCCAGCACCACGTGCACAATGAAGTGTCCGAGGAATGAAAGCCACATGAAATATTAAATAAAAATTGCTTCTCTCTCTTTCTCTCTCTCTCTTTCTTAAAAAAAAAAAAGAAACTAGGTTATAGCTCTCACAGTCCAATCATTTCATCTCTGAATGCATTAACATAAGAGCTTTGGGGGAACACCTTGTATCCAAACTATAACTGAGACCACCATGTTTGGCAGAGGTCACCAGCAATAGAGGGCTCCAGATTAAGCCAGTGAAAGAGAAGGGACCTCTTTCCACCACCAACAAATAGCCTCCTGTCCCTCTTACTTTCCTGTCTTACCACAATATGAAAGTCCTAGAACCAAAGAAGAAAGATGAGTAAAAGATAAACCATACTCCCTTCCCATTTTTGTAACTTGAGTTATGAGTCTGGCAAACTCTGAAGGGAGGAGAGGAATGCTATTGAAATTAGATATGAGATTGGAGTTGGGAACAAGACTGGACTGGAGTTTTAGTAACTGATGCTGGTAGGAAAGCCATGGGATCTGCCTAGAGTTATGTTTAGATGAGGCTGAGAGATTGGACAAATCATGGTTAACTGAAGTGGCTGGAGAAAATAAAGTGAGCAAGTTTATCCTTTATAGTCCAATAAATTAGGGCTTCTTAATAAAGTGATTATAGTTGATCTGCTAACATCAGTTACTGAATATTGAAATGGACACTGGGCTGAGCACTAAACATATATTATCTCATTTACTCTTCACAACCTAGAAGATAGGCACCAATTTATTTCTCCCATTTTAGAGATGAGGGAAACTGAGGCACTGTTGACTTGACTAAAATTGGAATACAGAAAATTCACATGTATTTCTCCAGTCCACAAAATCCTCATTCTCCTTAACTTCCTTGTTCTTACTCTTGATGTTTTTCCAAACATTTTTGCCATGTTCAGAGTTTTTTTTTCATTTCCTTCAGCTATTTTCTGTGAGTCCATCTCCTAATGAGGCAAAGATAGCTTACCTGGCAGAATAGAGGTGGATGAGGAAGAGGGACATTATAGGAAAATGTAATTGTGCAGATGAAATGTTAGATCAGAGCTCACAGAACTGTGTCCAGGTGAAAGACATCAACTAAATCACCAATCTCCCTATATTTTAGTTCCCTTGCCTGTAAAATGGGCATCACAGGAGTGTGTATGTCTCTGGGCTGAAGTGAGGAACAAAGTGTCAATATCGGCAACACTCTTGATCAGTCTCTGGCATAGGTGAGCTGTTTACAAGGATCAGCTGTTGATACTGTCTGCCCTTTTTACCATGACTGAAAGAGCCCGAACGAACCCACACACATGCTTTTGTTTTTCCCTCCACATCTTGACTGCCCCTCCATCAGTACTCTATCTCCATTGCTACTCCCAAAACTATATCCTTGCAGAGAAAACCCCACTTTCCCTATTCACAAGAGAAAAAGGGGAAATTTCCCCTCTCTTCCTGGAGAGAACAATGACACTGGACTTCTGTCCAGCTATGCTAAGTGCATCATTGCTGGAGGGCGTCACAGTGAGGATTTGAGAGTCCTCTTCCACTCTTTGCGGAAGCTGTTTGGACATATAGGATTCTTGCAGTACCCTCCATGTGCACCAGGCGGCAGGTGCTGCTTCTGAAAGGAGGTGTGGCAGCTGCACAACCAGGGCCTCCAGGCACAGACAGGTTCACCTGGGAGATTTCTCATACCACAAATGTGTAGGCTCCACCCTGAGATTCTGTTGCAATGGGTTTGGTGCGAAGCCCAGGCACATGTTTTTTAAAAGCTTTGCAGGTAATTTTGATCCAGCTTGTTGCAAGGGCCTGTACTGAAAGTGTTCCAAAAAGCAGCAGCCACACACACATGAAGTGTGCAGCACTGAAGCAGCGCAGGTCACCATGCTGGAATCCTGGAATGCAGAGCGAGGGATTTTACAACATGTTAGAGTCCTCGGGTAATCCAAAACTGTGCGGAAGTTTTCCCCTCCTGAATCAGGATTCACACCTGAAAACCTGTCTCCAGAGACCCTGTCCTCTCTCAGTTGCCTGGCAATGCTCTCTGCCATCTTCCCACCAGAATGCTCTCCAGTGCCTCCCAGCTCTTTCACATTCCTGTGGACTCTGCTCCTGTCTTCTCCCAGTTTGAGGGCAAATTAAAATTTCTTTGAGCCTCAGTTTCTTCTCTGAGATGTCCAGGAGAGTCAGAGCCGAATGAAAGTTAAGGTGGTGAAGACAAATTGTACTCAGACCTATTGCAATAGGAGGAGTGAGATCCCAGTATAGGACTTGGAGTCATTTTGAATGTACCAGGGATAAGTGGAGATTCATATCCAAGGCAGAGGGGATTGGTGGATGGAAAAATGCTAAGTGGAGACATCAGATCTGGGGGGATTTCTAACTGAACTAACCAGCAGAATTCTGTTGAAAGCAGGCCAGGATGATCAGATATGAACAGTAGGGAGTGATGAATTTTGATACATATTGATGATAATCAGAAATCAAGGGTGAGTGTGGGAGATTCTTGGTAAATTTCCCTGGCAGTGCTATTTGCTAAAACTGGGTTTTATTTTATTTAGTTAGTTTTTAAAGAGAGAGGGACAGTGAGAGAGAGGGAGAGAGAGAGAGAGAGAGAGAGAGAAGGAAAGAATCAATTTTATTTTATTTAGTTTTTCCTGTGGCTTTCGTTGCTCTGACACTTCATTGTGCACATGGTGCTGAGTTTGAACCCACATCTTCTTGCATGCCAGGCAAGCTCTGTAACCACTGAGCCACCACTCCAGCTCCTAAAACTGGGTTTTAAAAGGAAGTATGCACAAGGGCCTACAAGAAGGTTTCACCAAAGAACTGTCGATGAGACAGGAATAAAAATTATAGGAGAAAATTTATGAAAATTCTATGTATAATGGCAGAAGGAATTAGAGTTTATCTTCTCTGAACACTGTCTTTCACACTTTTTTGCAGGACTCCAATTTTCTGAGGCCAAGAGCCTTGGAAAATCTTAACATTTAGGCCCCTAGTTGTATAGAAGGGCCTGAAAGCTAATGATCTCTACAGGGAGCTACTGTGAGAGAGGAGTAGAATCTGGGTGCCCGACTTCCAGTCCCTTAACTTTCCCCACTTCTTGCCCCCAGTATGAAGCCTCTCCTATGGAGCCTCTTGCTCATAACATTCTAAACTCCTTACTCACCTGGCTGTCTCTTCTCTTCCTTCTTTCCTTTGATCAACATTTAGTAGCACTTGCTGTATTTTGGTCCCTAGGTTAGACTTCTGTTAGAGAACCTTAACCATCATTGGTACTAGATAAGGGTTCGGTGTTGCTTGATTTAGTCACATTTATTCACATATTAGCAATAAGCACTTGCTTTGTGCTAAATCCTATTTATGCACCTAAGAGAAGCAGACAGGGAGGGACATGATGGTACCCTGGAGGACCAAACCCAGAGTTTGACAGTACACACACACACAGACCTGGGAGAAGGCTTGGTAGAGGTCAGTGGTGCTTGTGTGCTGTAGAGGCCAGAGGATCATTTGCTTTGGAGTTGGGAAGCCTGAGAAGTCAGACCTTGGCTGCTACTATTGATTTTTCTGTCCACTTCCATGACTGCATTTTCTTAGTCCAACCCCTTGGCTTCCCTTTCTTTGGATCTATTATATGACAGATTCCTCAGGCTTTCCTGTCTTGGACCTTTACTTCTCAGTATCCTTGCTCATTTCCTGCTTCTATGATCATCTATTTCTTGATGGATTCTAAAGCTGTATGTCCAGAGTAATGTGTTCCTATTAATTTTAGACTCCTTACATCTGCCTGAAACATCTCCCATCAGATAGCTCAAATGACCCTTGTTCCACATTGAGCTATTTCCCCCTCCAACCTGCTTTTCCTCCGGAGCTCAGTTGCTTAGTCAGAAACTTGGAAGTTGCTTTTGGCTTCTCCTGCTCCTTAACTCCTCCAGCATCCCAGTAACCAGGATTTTCTGCCATTCATCGAATCTTGGAACTATGAACATTTTCACCACATATTCCTTTCTCTCCAAATGACTTTTTGTACTACTCTCAAACTTCAGGTGTGATGAAGATTCACTTGGATTATCATAACAACTGTTTACCTAACTGGTCTTCCTACTGTGCCAGTGACTCCTCCACATTAGACCCAGAGAACACTTCTTAAAGCAAAACGAAGCAAAACCACTCCATCATTTACAGTCCTTCAATATCTTCCCTCTGCTCACTCCACATTCCTGAAAGTGGTCTCTGTAACCTGTGTCATGGGTTGAATCACGTTCCCTGTAAAGGCATGTCGAAGTCCTAACCCCTGATATCTCAGAATGTGACATCATTTGGGAGTGGAGTTATTACAATGTAATAAGTCAAGATGAGGTCATACCGGAGTAGAATGGACCCTTGGTCCAATATGAGTGACATTAAATGCCACTGGACACAACAAATCTGGACACAGACATGGGGACAGAGGGAGGATGGCCCTGGGAAGTGGAGGCAGAGGTTGGAGATGTGTTGCCACAAACTCAGTAAGGCCGAGAGCTGCTACAGAAGCTGGGAGAGGCAAAGAAGTGTCCTTCCCTAGAGCCTTTGGAGGGAGCTTGCCCTGCCAGTACTTTGATATTAGACTTCAGTATCTAGAAACTCAGGAAATCATTTCTGTGGCAGTAATAATTTTGTTTTTGGCAGTTTGTTGTAATTTGTTATGGTAGCCCTAGTAAACGAATACCACTTGTCATGATCCGAACACCAGCTGTTTTTCCTGCCTCATCCGCCATCATATGCCTTAATTCACCATCTCAGGTCACCCTGCACACCTCTCTATTCCATATATTTGCTTATGTGGCTTTTCTTCCCCTTCTCCACCTCTTCTCCATGGCTCTTTCCTTCTGCTCAGCACCTTATAGGTAGACACACATTACCTGTCTCCCATATTTGATCATGGTCCCTTGAGAGCAGGGACTCTGACTTTTTTCTTGCTCCCTGGTGTTTAGCATTGCTGCTGGCCTAGCATAATGCTGAGTGAATTTATTGGAGTTCAGTCACATGTTCTTCTGTAGTTGGTGATGATGGCACTGGGATTCAAAACGCTCCTCACCAGGCTGCCAAAGAGACTGCTTCCCCGAATTCACCAGCCACTGCAGGCTAATCAATTTTTCTAGGAAACCACCTCCAAACTGCTGAATGCTTCTCCCTTGTTGTCCTGTCCAGGCTGTCCAGCAGGCTTGGGGAGGCGGACCCAGAGAAAGAAATTTTGTGTGCTCCTTTGAAGCCAATACCTAATCACTGTCCCTCTTCAAATGAAAAATGGGAAAAACACTAGCTAACTGTTGTTTAGTGACCCCAAGCCCCACCCCTTTAAAATAAACAGTCTTTTCAATTAGGAAGATTTGTCACCGGGGACAGTAATTCCGAGACCTACCAAAACAAACACAGTTGTAATTAGTTTTATCCAGGAAGAAAATTAACTCTGTTTATCTTAGCATAATTAATCATTGACCTCTTTCTGTCTGGGTAGCTTGGGGGAGGGGAGGGGAGTGGTGGGTTGTGATCTACAGCAAAGGGGCATTTCGGGACCCATCTATCTTTCCTCTTGGTTACACAGCTGTCTGCATGAGTTATTTGAAATAATATTCCTAGCCAAGAGTGGTGGCTAGGAACTAGACTGAGAGAGACACTAAATAAGGCTATGGCTTTATAGCTTCAGTCTGGCAAGTATTGGGTGAGCATGTATCCAGTGGGCATGAAGGCACTCTGTGGCCCCTGAGTTGCACTTGGCTTTTCTTGTGCCTTTCACCTTGACTTCCAGGAATCCTGGGTATGGGGAGAGGAGCTACAGAGAGGGGGTGGTTTTTGGTTATGGAGAAGAGGCTGATGCTGCGGCAATAAGGTTAGGCTGTGGGGTTATGGGTTTGACTTCCAGTCCTGATTCTGACATCCTTTTGTTGCATGACTCTGAGCAAGATACTTTATCTTTCTGACACACATCACCTCCTAAGTGAAGAAGAAAAAAGAAAAGCAACCCAAAGAACAGAAAAACAAAAAAGCAGTGTGGAGGGTCAGAGTTAGTAATCCCTATCTGTTGGGATGAAATAAGGGTTAGAAGTGAGTGTGCCTAGCCCCAAGCGCAGGGCTGGGTACTAAGTAGTCCTTCAGTGAGGAGTGGTAAGTTTTGTTCTTCTAGCATGAACTGACTGAGGGCCCAGGGGTGGAAGGACACGCTGAGGGTCTGTTCTCTTTATTTTGTTAGCCCCACTACTCACAGAGAACCTACTGGGTGCTGGGCCCTTCAGTAGGCCCTGGACATAAACGATTAATCATGACCTCAGACTTCTGTCCCCATGGAGAGATGGAGTGAGGGAGGAAGAGAGGGAGAGAGGCAAGATGGGGAAAGGGAAAGAGAGAGATGGAGATTCTCAATGTGTTACATCAAATGCTAGGCCAGGGACAGGTATGAGATCTCCTGGTAGAGATGCAAGCAGAAACTGGAAGGAGTCTGATTTCTCCCTCTCTTGAACCATTCAGTAAATGAATAATACCTCACTTAATCCTCATGATAACTCTATAAATAGGCACAAGGGAGGAGGACCCAGGGACAGGGTAATTTAGGCTCACAGATGGCAAGTCATTAGACCCCAACTGCATGGCTAGAAGGCAGTGCGGCTGGGATGTGACCCAGGTGTGTCTGACACAGAAGCCTGCTCTTTGTCAGTTTCACCTCGGGGGTCCTGGCTGAGTGTTAATGGCTGGTGCTCTGCTCCCAAGACCTTGAGTCAGGGGCATTAGAGCAGCACAGCCCCTAGAGCCAGTGTCAAGAGTTCCCAGAGTTCACTTTTTTCCAGGGCCTTGCCTCATCCTTATGGAGATCTCTTGCAGGGGGATGATTTAAAACAACCACCTAGGCTGATCCTTATGTTCGCCATCTGTTAGAGTCATAAAAACCTACCTTTTGCTCATGGTGTTGAGAAGGCTACTCCCAGACAAGTGCTTGGGTGGAGAGGGGGCCTTGCCCTCTGGATAGGGGAAAGGAGGGCTATGAAACCAAGAGGGCCTACATCCTGAACTTAGTGGGACACAGGGAAGGCAAGGCAGCCAAGACCCCTTGGAACAGGCTCAAACTGGGCTGTGACAGGCTGCCAGAGGCAGAGCAAAAGGCTGGGTACCTGCTTTGAGTACATGGCAGCCCCTGTACTCAGGCCTGAAGCAGTGGCTTCTGGGGCAGTGGAAAGCTGTGCAGGTCATGTTTTAAAGCAGGAGAAACTTCAGGCAGGGAGGCAGCACCTTCTGCCTACTGCAGACAAGGGGTAAGAGCCTTTACAGATGCACTTATTGCTGGCAGACCCTGGGGCTTTTGTCCTCCCCAAACCTAGCAGGAAAACTGAGACTAAAAAAGGCAGTTTTTGGTAATGCAAAGGACTCTGGGAAAGGGAACCACCACAGATTCTAAGGGCAATGAGATGGCTTGTGCAGGCCAGGGTGATCAGGGCCCAGATTGCAAGGGCTCCACATATCCTGAGAAAGAACAGAGGCTAATGAATCAGACAGACTTGTATTCTGCACCTCACCTCTGCCAGTAACAAGCAGTGGAAACTTGGAAAACTTCCTTCCTTTCCCAATGCCTCACTTTCCTCATCTGTAAGATGGGGATAATAGCTAGCTTGTACGACTTCCATGGGGGTTGGGTACAAATTACATGCTTTATCTCAGTTACATGCTTTATCTCATTGTCACAACAGTCTTTGAAATAGGTATTAATTATTCTCAATTTATAGTTGAGTAAGGGCAAGAAGTTCAGGTACTTGCCCAAGATAATCGAGTTTTCTGGTGGCAGAGTCCAAATAAAAACCTAGTTCCATCTGATTTTAGAAACTTCACTTTAACGTATGCTGTAATGCCTCTTTACGAGAAATGGATTAATGTGTGCCCTTATGTATAGTTGGTCACTCAGCCTCTGAGGAGTTACCGACAGCCAACATGCCTCCTCTGGAAACTGGACTTCACTCCTCTTCCATACTCCCTACTGTAGCCTTACATCTGCTGCTCTGGCGGGAGACACTGTTTTCGTCACATCTGGGGCCCTCTCGTTGTTAATGGCCCTGGAGTGTTTTCAAAAGTAGGCTCTGGTATCAGGCAAATCTGGGTTCCAGTCATGCCCAGGAAACTCTTGGATGGAAGCACTCTCTGGAAGTGACACTGATGGGGTTCTGCAGAGTCCCAAGTTTCTTGGGGATCCAATCAGGCCAAAGACAGAGCCAGAAAGCTTTTGAAGAATTAATTGCTCCTTACCACAAGACCACAACCAACAGAGAAGGGGCCACATCACTGGGGCTCACAACAGGGTCTGGGCTTTGCGGGAAAGGAAAGGAGGTGGATCTCAGAAATGTTTTTACTATTTTACTAACTGTTTTAAATCTTCTAGTTAGAACTTTATATGCAGGATTTAATCAGCAAGAAATCTAGACAGGACTGATTTGCTCGTTGCTGTTTTAAGCAACTGTATGGAATGGCTTCCCTGTGGCACTGTCCAGTCCAGCAAACGTTCATTGAGCATGTGCTGGGTGCCAGGCCCTGTGCTATGGAGTTAGGGATGAAACAGGAATAGTGCCTGTGCCCAAGGAAGCTGTTTTAGTCAGCTTTTTCACAGCTGTGACCAAAAGACCTGATGAGAACAAATTTGGAGGAAGAAAAGTTTATTTCGGTACTGACAGTTTCAGAGGGATTAGCTCCTAGATGGCTTGCTCCATCCTTTGTGGTCTGAGGTAAGGCAGCACTAGGGTGGAAGTGTGTGGTGGGGGAAAGCAGCCGGGATTGTGGCACCAGGAAGGGGAGAGAGAGAGAGAGAGAGATCTGTTCTATAAAATATATACCCCAAAGGCACACCTCTAGGGACCCACCTCCTCCAGCCACACCCTACCTGTCTACAGTTACCACAGGGTTAAATCCTATTGGGGATTAATGCACTGATTAGATTGAGACTCTCATAACCCAATCATTTCATCCCTAAATCTTTTTGCGTTGTCTCACCCATGAGCTTTTGGGGGACAGCTCACATCTAAACCATAGCAAAGGTTGTTAATAGCAGAGGTTGCTGACTCTTGAGCTGGATGGTAAAGTAGTGTATGTGTGTGAATGTGTGTGTGTGTTTGCAAATGTGTATGTGAGTGTTTCCATGTGTGTCTCTGTGTATTCCTCTGTGCATGTCTGTATGGTTTTGTGTGCATTTGTGTGTCTGTTTGGGTGTGTCTCTGGGCATTCTTTTGTGTGTATCTGTGTGTTTTGGGCAGGAGCAAGGAAGAGAAGTTGAGAAGTGGCATGAAAGACACTTTCTCATTCTCAGCCCTGGGAGGAATCTGTCACTCCCCCTACTGGTCAAGATCAACTCTGGTGGCACCAGGCTGAGAGTGGAAATGGACTGATATTTGGAAACTGGTTAACAGTTTCCTGCAGAAGGAACTGGAATCCTAATTAATTGCTTTTATGATGAAGAGAGCTGAGCTCTGTGGTTGTTGGCCAATAGATAGAGCCCAGCCTGTGTGTTGGAAACAGGAATAGGAGAGAGGCAGAGGGAGCAGAGAGTGATGAGGGGGCTAGTACAGGGGTCTGGCTTGGACCCCAAACCCCAAAGACAAATATCTAATTTTAGGGAGCTCAGTCTTTTGTACCATTCATGGGAAAATGATCTGGCAACTGGGGGCAGCCACCAGGTAGACAAACATGAAGAAGTAGGCTGATGGCTGTCCCAGGGAATATGAGGAAGAGTCGACAGTACACAGACCACCAGAGAGGAACGTCCTTTGTCTCAGCCTTGATTGCCACTAAAACAGTCAATTTCAGAAGTGGGGACCACAAACTAGGGATATCTTACTAGGGTGAGGAAAGGTTTGTTGGTTAAAATCCAAAGAGGAGAAGACTTTTGATTGCTGATGAGCTGAAGGCAGAATCATTATGGAGAGTCAAGTTTTAGCTTAAAATAGGGACACCTTTCCTGACAAATGGCTGCCTAATGAGACAGTGAGGTTCAACCAGGAGTATTGACTAGAGGCTGAGAACTGCTCACTACTGGGACTGGGCGGTCAGTGAGGGGCATGGAAGGTCAGAGTGCAGACGCCGCAGGTTGATGTGGACTCCTGCCCCAGCTCCTGACTGAGGAGCTGTTTGGTGAAGAGCCATTTGAGGCAGTGTGGATCTCATATTTGAAACATGCAGCACTTAACATTCACAGTTCATAGGATGGTCCCTGCAGGGAGGTCCCATGATGCATTGCTACTCGCGAAGAAGTGTGATTGCTTTGGGTTCAGGCTTTCCTCGTATTGTGCAGCTTACAGGCCACGGGTGCAAGAAAGTGTGGGGAGGAAGAAGGCACGTGGATGTCAGGAGATGGGCTCCACTATTGACTGGGCTCCTGCTCCATTTAAGGCACACTCACGTTCTGGCTGCATGCGACCCTCATGCTGCCTTCTGGGGCAGCTTCACAGGTTGATGGAGGTGATCTGTCAGGAGTTTCCCGGGTGTGCCTGCCTGCTGCATTTGGAGTAGCCAGTGATCCTACTCAGGGAGGGCAGCAGGGTCTCAGGCCCAGAGACCTTTCTCAGAGGTCATTTCTCACTGCCCTTTCCTGCTGGCTAAAGGGCCTGCCTCCCGCCTTCTGCTGGCCCTCTGCTCCATTTGTCCAACCTGCCCGTTTATTAAAAAAAAAAAAAGTGGAGCACTTGGCTCCCTCTGGTGGTCAAATTAGCCAAAAGATAATGTTTTAGGAGGCTACACCTTTTTAAAAATGAAAAATATCAATTGACATATTTTAATTGTATACATTTATGGGGTACAATATGATGATTCAATAGTACGTGCACTATGAAATGACCAAATCCCAGTAATTAGCATATCCAGCACCTCATATTTCTCATTTCTTGAGGTGAGAGCATTCAAGATCCTTCTATTTTGGAATATATGATGTTATTGTCAACTACGGTCACCCTTCTGTGCAATGACTTTTAGAAATGCAGTGGAGAAGGTTTGGCAGACCTAAGGGATAGGAGGATATTTCAGGGGTGGGGTTCTGGCACATAGTAGGTGCTCTGTATAACTTGGACTAATTAATGAATGAAGTAGAGACCTGGAGGCAGGGATGAGTCCTTGGGGGAAAAGGGAGCCAATCTGGGAATCCCGCACAAGTCGTCCGTGGGGCTCAGAGCCTCTGCTGTGTAATCATGGAGTTGCTTTACATTGCTCTGTTCACTCTAGGCTGCATTTATTAATCACTTGGGGAGCTTTAAAAAATACAAATAACCAGGCCCTGTCCTTAGAGATTCTGCCTTAATAGGTATAAGGTGGGACTGTGTATGGCAATTCTTTATAAAGCTCCCCAAGTGATTCCACTGTGCCTCTGAGGCTGAGAAAGATGTGGGCTATTTTTCTGGATCCTTATAGCTCTTATTGCCTGTGATTCAGAGATGGTTTTTGAGGACTCTCACTAAATTTAATTTGTATCCTGTTGAAGTCAATGATGTTATTTCACCATTAGGGCAATGGGCTGATATTCGTCACCAATAAACCTAAGATAGATCTCGAAGTCTACATCCATAAGGTGATCCTAACAACAGACCAGGGGAATTTGATTTATTCTCCATGCCTCCCATGTAATTAAGTATGCATTATAAAGAGACCTGTACTATGGAGATGCAAATGAGCAATGGCAGTTCACCTTCAAGTGGCCGTTTTGTTAGGGTTACTGTTGTGCTGTTTCAGCACTAAAGAGTACATGATTCATGTAGCAAACCCGGAAGGTCCGCTGGGAAAGTGCAGCACTCTGAGATGATTCCAGGCCTCTGGACTTTGTCACATCCCCAAGCACTATTACTTCATTTTCTTCTCCATTGCTTCCCCCAGTGTCCTGTGTATGATACTTAACAATGGTGGGGGAAAAAGACAAAGGAGAAAAGGTCTTCAGCTGGGGCAGTGACATGCCCCTCACAGCAAGTAGTTCCTATTAGAAATGCCCAAGGGCAAGCTTTATTCGGAAGTGCTTCTCTAGTGTCTCTGTGCTGAGGAAAACTAGGTGAAGAACAGAATTGTGTGAGAATTCAGAATTGTGTCTGTGTTGGCAGCCAGGCCTGGCCACTGTGCCCTATAGTCTTTCCCACCATCCTCTGCCCTTGCCACTAAGTGAGCATTCACGGCAAGGTTGCTGACTGGGCCCAGATGAGGTTGTTGCCAGATGACATGAGCTCTGGATTGGATTAGCAAAAAAGCACGTGGAACAATAATATCAGTAACAAGAACCACCGTTGATGGAGTGCTACCACATACCAGATGTGATGCTGCATGCACCTGAGGCATAAAACGAGGTCACATGGCTTTATTTTAATGTCGTTGCTCAAGGCCCACCTGCCTAAAATACCACCTTCCCTGACTTTTCCAAGAACATCGGAGGAAGGGTTTAATTATCTAGCAGAGAGAATCTAATCTTGATGGTTGTCAGAAGAGTAGAAATTGACTTGACCCTCTACAGATTTAGCCCCTTCTCCTGAATAGCCAAATCCTGGGGTACTTCCCAAAGGGAGATCTTCGTAAATCTTGATGGATGCATGTCTAAGGGCATACCTTGTGGCCTTTTGTTTGAAATAAGTAGGATGTACAACTAAAAGTTTCAGAGAAAAATCAAAGACATATCTCAAGATGATAAAACTTACAATGACTGTCAGAAACCACTGAGAGTTTCTCTCTTTTTGTACTAGGGATTGAACCCAGGGGTGTTTTTACCACTGAGCTACATACCCATTCCTTTATATTTTGAGACAGGGTCTCACTAAATTGCTGAACGTCTTGCTAAATTGCCAAGGATGGCTGAGTTTCTTTTGATGAAAAAAATATTTTTTTTTAAAGAGAGAGGGACAGTGAGAGGGAGAGAGAGCGAGAGAATCAATTTTATTCCAATTTTCATATGGCTTTCGTTGTTCGGAAACTTTGTTGTGCACATGGTGCTGGGGTTGGAACTTGCGAACTCGCACATGCCAGGCAAGCGCCTTAACTGCCGAGCTACCTCTCTAGCCCCTGATGAAAAAAATTTTAAAGTGTCTCACCTGACAGTCTATCATACATGTGTACATAATCTAATGCTCAGAACTACATTCCAAAATAGGTGAGCTAATCTTATGGTTAGAATTTTTATTATCATAATAGTATAAGCTTATATTTTCTTAATACTTTGCTTCAAGAATTGTGATAGATTGTATATAAACAACAACCACTATTGCTGATCCTTATTATGATACCATGGGGTAGGCTTTATTATCCCATTTAACAAAGTAGGAAATAAAATGTCTGAGAAGTTTGTTAATTTGGCCAAGTTTCGGTAGTTTGCACATTTCATAAATGACAGAGCTTGTATTCAATAGCATATCTTCCCAACATCCAAACGAATGACTTTCACTGCGTAAAGTTACATGCCTGCAAATGTTCACTAGTCCTAGAGAGGGTAACTTGTGCTCTTGAAAAGGGTGGGAAACACGTTTCAGAGATGTGCAAGGTGCTCCTGTTATGTGGAGGGAGAGGGGGTACCCTTCCGGCTGGGAACTAACTTGTGAATCATCAGAGCCACATTGCTAATCACAGAGTTTGGCACAAAGCAAATGTCATGAAAAAAAATTGTGGATGGAAGAAAGTGCTGATAGGGATTGATGAAATATTAAAGATACAATGATCTATCAGAGAAAGGGCCATTACCCCATGTGCAGTGGTCAGTGAAGGTGCAGGCAGATTTTGACTCAGGATATGAAAAAATTGCTTCCCTCATCATTGCCACAGGGTAAGATCTATCAGTCTGTGATGGTAAGGTTTTCCATCACTTTAGAGGTTTCCACTAGCAAATTTCTCTCCTGGCTTTGTGTGAGCAGCCTTAAAATGCTGCAGT
The DNA here is from genome assembly GCA_004027875.1 of Aplodontia rufa. Classification (NCBI taxonomy): domain Eukaryota; kingdom Metazoa; phylum Chordata; class Mammalia; order Rodentia; family Aplodontiidae; genus Aplodontia; species Aplodontia rufa. Next base: position 18,182 of record PVKS010002729.1, on the reverse strand, counting down.
ACTCATTTTACCTCTAGGTGGCACTCCGGTACTTAGGTTTCAATGAAGTACAGCTGGTGTTTCTGTCCAGTATCCCTCCAACTTCTCTTCCTTGTGTTTTTCTGAGTCAGGTGTTCACTTATGGTTAATAAAATACCATAGAAGGGCATCTGGGTTGATTCCATAGTTCAGCTATTGTGAACTGCATTACAATAAACATTGATGTAGAGTTGGAGTGGTGGCTCACCCTTATGGTGCTTGCCGGGCATGCACAAGTACGTGGGTTCAAACCGTAGTGTTGGAGCAACAGAGGCCACATTAAAAACTAAATAAAATTGATCCTATCTTTGTCTCCCTCTCTCACTGTCCCTCTTTCTTTAAAAAAACAAAATACTGATGAAGGTGTGTCACTGTAATATGCTTATTTCATTTCTTCTGGGAAAATACCCAGGAGTGTGATAGATGAGTCCTAGGGTGGTTCCAGCCCTAACTTTTTTTTTTTAAAGAGTGGGGGGGGGAGAGAAAGAGAAGGAGAGAGAGAGAGAGAGAGAGAGGAACGATTTTTATTTAGTTTTTCATGTGACTTTCATTGCTCCTACACTTTATTGTGTACATGGTGCTGGGATTTGAACTTGCGTACTCGCACATGCCAGGCAAGCACTGTAACTGCCGAGCCACTACTCCAGTCCCCATCCCAAACTTTTTGAGACGTCTCCACACTGCTTTCCAGAGTGACTGTATTAGTCTGCAGTCCTTCCAAAAGTGTACAAGTGATCCTTTCTCCCCACATTCTTTCCAGCATCTGCTGCTGTTTGTATTCTTCATCTTACCATTCTGACTGGGGTGAACCCAGATCCCCTTAAGTGGATGAATGGATCCCAAAACTGTGATATATATATAATGGAATTCTAGTCAGCCATTAAGAACAACGAAATCATGGCCTTTGCTGGTAAATGGATAGAAATGGAAAGAAATATATGCTAAATGAAATCAGCCAAGCTCAGAGACTCAAAGGTCAAATGTTTTCTCTCATATGTGGAAGCTAGAGTAAAATTAAGGATAGGATGAAAGATAGTCAAGTTTATATATTAGACTCATCAAATTTAGAATAATATTTTATCTGGAAGAAGTCTACTTACGGAAGGGAGAGGGGAGGTTGGGGAAGGAGGGAGAAAAGACAGGGAGGGAAAAGGGGGATTATAAATACTTTATAGTATACTTTATGTTCCTGAAAAGCTAAATAATACCCCTGAAGGCATATAAAAGCAGAGAAGTCAAAAATTAATGTATATAAATTTATACACTTATAGCTGTAATGGGGGGTATGCAGCAGAGATATGAGACCAGTGAGTGGGCAAAGGGGTGGGGGAGTCTTGGGTAAGGATTGGGTTCAAGTTACATTGTCATGTGAATATGTAACAATGAAATCATTCACTACGTAAGACATGATGCATGAATAAATAAATAAAATAAAATAAAAATATCAAATGATGCATTCTTTTTAATTTACTGTTAATTAATTCATGTGAACCTTTTCTCAGCCTAAAAATAATTTGAGGCTGCACTATTGGCCTGGCATGCTATATTGCAGATATTTGAGGCAGAGAGCACAGATACCCTGGAGACAGTCCTTCAAAAGCAGAGCAACTCTCATCTTCTCTAGATCCTTGCGCATATGGCAGGCTTGGACTAGACAAGATCCTGGCACAGCTCCGCCCTGGAGCAGAGTACCAGTTTTGTCCAAAGTGACAAGGAGAAGAAAATTGTTTTCTTCAACTCCATATTCTCTATTCTTTCTTTGCTCTTATCTGTAGTATTCTTCTGAAACACAGATAGGTGTACAGGATGAAGTAAGGCAGGGTAAAGATCATAGTCATCAGCATTTGGCTTGGGGATAGCAAGAGATGTAGCAAATACGAAATGTACCAACGACACGTAACAATCAATAAACCAGGAACTGAGGAACTGGAGGTGAGGCAAAAGTTGGTGAGAAAGATCACATCATCCTTGATTGTCTAGGCTTGAGCAGGGTAAATGAGTTTGAGTTTTGGATGAGGGCAAGTCCTGGGAATGGGGCTGAGCCTTTGCTAGTTGAGTTTTGAGCTGGCTCTGTAGCATCTCTCCCTCTACCCTCCTCCCGGTGTCTTATGACTATGTCTTCATTCAACAAATATCTTAGCACTGCTCCTGTTACAGATGTTAGTAGAGGCAATGGAGATGTAGCCATGAATGAGAAAAGCAAACTTTGTGTCCATGAGTTACAATTTAGTAAAGGAAGTAAATATTGAACCAATAGTAACATCATTCCATGTAGTAATAAATGCTATGAGGATGACAAAAATAGGAAATTATGACAGGGAGTGATCAAGAGTGGGGGCTATTTAGCTAGAAGGGTCATGCTAGACTTTTCTGGGGTGACATTGGAGCTAAAACCTGAACAATGAGAAGAAACAAGCTCTCTCAGCATCCTAATTCCAAGGAAGCTGCAGCTAATGACAATCAAGTTCCCTGATAAAATCCTAGAAAGGCTTGAGACTCTATGCACAACCAAGAATTGGAATTTAAAAGTGGGAGAAGAAATGGAGGGGCAGTTGGAGGAAGGATAAGTTGAAGCTTTGTACATGCAGCAGTTGACTAGCACCTCTACCTTCATGCATATGATAACCTTTAGCCAGTGCATATCTTGGAAAAATCCATCCAATCAAGCTGGACTACAGACTAACAAATGAAACCCCCATGTGTCCTTAATGCTGTACATGGAGTTAGAGGACCTGTTTGCCAGTCTGGGTTTTGGTCTTATTTTGGTCCCATCTCCTGTTTTTTTTGCCTCTATTCCTCTGCTTTGGAATGGGAATGTTTACTCTATGCCACTGTATATTGGATATATGTAGCTTACTTTTGATTTTTTTTTAAACAGGGGCTCAAAACCAAGAGTTTGTCTTTTGCCTCAGGGAAGATTTTGGACTTGGACTGTTGGCAATGCTGGAACTGTTAAGCCTATGGGACTCTTGGAGATGGACTAAATGCATTTTGCAGTGTGAGATTGACATGAACTTTTGGGGGCCAGGGATGGAATGTTTGGATATGAGGTGTTCCCCAATAGCTCCTGTATTAATGAAGGAATGTTTGAAGGTGGAATGATTGGATTGTGAGAGCTGTAACCTAATCAGTCCATCCTGGCAGAGTGGGTGATAACTGTAGACAGGTAGGGTATGGCTGGAGGAGGTGAATCATGGGGGTGTGCCCTGGAAGGGTTCATATTCTCCGTGGCCCTTTTCTTTTTCCTTGTTCCCTCTGCTTCCTGGCTACCATGAATGAAACAGTGTTCCTTTGCAAGGCCTTCCATCATGCTGCCTCAGCTTGGGCCCAGAGCAATGGACTCAGCCAGCTAGGGACTGAGACCTCTGAAACTATGAGCCCCCAAATGAACTTTCCAATCTTTAAGTTGATGTTATAACATATTTTTGTCACAGCAATGCAAATGCTGAGTAACACACCAATTATCAGGAAAACACAAATCAAAGCCACTCACTCTAATCTGAATGGCCATTATAAAAAAGACAAGTAATAACAAATGCTGCTGAGGATGCAGAGAAAAGAGAAATCTCATGCACAGTTGATGAATTAAAATATCTAGTAAGGAAAACAGTTTGAAACTTCAAAAAAAAAAAAAAACAAACTAAAAGCAAGCTACCATATAATCCAGCTAATTCACTCCTGGTTATGTATCCAAAGGAATTGAAATTGGTATGTTGAAGAGACACCGCAAATCACAGTGTTTACTGTAGCACTACTCACAGTGACCAAGGTGTTCATCAAAGGATGAATGGATAAAGAAAATGTGGTACATATATATGCTGGAATATTCAGTAGTAAAAAGAGTTAAATCCTGTCATATTGCAGCAAAGTAAGTGGAACTGGAGAACATTATTTTAGGTAATATAAGGCAGGCACAGAATGACAAACACCACATGTTCTTACTTCCACACAAAAGTAAAAAATGTTAATTTCATAGAAGTGGAGAGTAAACTAGCAACTACAAGAGGGTAGGACTACTAGTAATGTATTCAATAGAAGAGTGGGTTCCCTTGTCTTCCCCTTGATTTTTTTTTAAAGAGAGAAGGACAGTGAGTGAGAGAGAGAGACAGAGAGAATCAATTTTTATTGAGTTTTTCACATGGCTTTCACCGCTCAGACACTTAATTGTGTCTGTGGTGCTGGGGTTTGAACCTTGCGCATGCCAGGCAAGGACCACAACCACTAAGCCACCGCTCCAGCCCCCTTTTGATCCTTTTAATGTGCTATTAAATTTGGTTTGATAACATTAAATTGAAATTTTTTTTTCATTTATCTTCATAAAGGACATTGGCTTATAATTTTCTTGTGGAAAATTGATGTAATGGCAATACCAACCTTATAATTAGAGTTTGAAGTCTTTCCTTCTCTTTCATTTTTGGAAGAATTGGAGGAAGACTGATGTTAATTTTTTTTAAATGTTTGATAGAAATCTTCACAGAAGCCATCTAATCCTGAGTTGTTCTTTCTTTCTTTTTTTAATTAAGGGAATGAGTTGTTGTAAATCATAAATGTGTATAAAGTAACAATATGACAAGCATTTGATCCTAAACCAAGTTACCCCCATATCGCCCACACCAAAGTCTCTTGATTCTTCTGTATTATGCCCCTGTAACAGATATAAATGTCCATATATAAACATCTCTCTCTATATATATATATGTATTTATATATGTATGTATATGTATATATTTATATACACATACACATATATGTATGTAACTATATAATTGTAAATTTTCCAGAATTAAATGATAGCATAAGTATTATATGCGCAGGGGTAAAGAGTATGGTTTATTGTTGATTGTCTCCCTGGGATTCCTCCCTATCTTCCCTCTCTTCCATTCCTCCTCCTCTCACCTTCCCCTTCCCCTCTATGTATCTATGGTTCCCCTAGATTATGTCTTGCTTTGCCTTTGGTGGGTCTAATACATGAGTTTAACTCACTTTCACCCAAGCCTGGGTTTAGCTCCAGCCTCCACAATTGAGGAAAAACATTCAATCCTTGATTTTCTGGATTTGGCTAACTTTGGTCAGACTGATTTCTTCCTTTGCCATCCTTGTACCTTCAAAGGCCACAATATTGTTGTTTTTAATAGCTGAGTAGAACTCCATTGTATACCACACCTTTTATATCCATTCATCCAGTGAGGAGTCTCTGGGTTGATTCCAAAATTGAGCTATTGTAAATTGTGCTGTTATAAGTGTTGATTTTGCTGTGTTGCTGAAATATGCTGATTCTAACTCCTCTGGGAAAATACTCAGAAGAGGGATAGCTGGTTTGTATGGTGGACCAAACATTAGTTTCTTTTTATTTGTTTGACATAGTCTTACATATTGGAGGGAATCATTGTTACATATTCATGTATACATGCATATTGACAAAGTAAGTTAAGGTCTGTCCTAATCCAGAATCTATCCCTTCATCCATTCCTCTCTATTATGTCTCCTTTGTAATACCTCCATGCTGTTGCTAGAAATGAGCATATACATGTATATTAATTTTTGAAATTTCTGAGTTTCTCTGCCTGCCTGTGTGTAGTTGGGCTTCTCATGAGAGTCAAGTGTTCCCAGTTGTATTGATAACCCTCCTTATCCCTCCCTTCCCTTTTTGCCTCCCTCCCTTCTCTCCCACCTTCATAGTTATAGTTCCCCCAACTTATGTGAAATTTCAACTATGGTGAGTTTATTACTTAAACTTAGCTAACTTTCATCCTGTCTTAGGTCTTACTCTACTTTCCACATGTGAGAGAAACTTTCATCCCTTAAGTCTCTGTGTTTGAGCTATGTCGCTCAGAATAATTTTTTTTACATGTTCATCCATTTGGCTGCAAATGCCATGATATAGTTCTCCCTAATAGCAGAGTAGAACTCCATTGTGTGTGTGTGTATGTGTGTGTGTGTGTGTGTGTGTGTGTGTGTATCACTATTTTTGAATCATAAATCAATAGCTTTCCTATATTCCAGCAGCAAGTCTGCTGAATAAGAAATCAGAAAATCTGTCCCATTCACGATAACCTCAAAAAGAATAAAATACTTGGAATTAATCTAACTAAGGATAAAAAGGATGTCTACAATAAAAATTATCGAATATTAAAAAAAGGAATTGAAGACCTTAGAAGATGGAAAAACATTCCATGTTCTTGGTTATGCAGAATCAATATAATTAAAATGACCATTCTGCTGAAAGCACTGTATAGATTCAATGTAATACCCAATGAAATTCTTCATGGATATAGAAAAAGCAATTCTCAAATTCATTTGGAGTAACAGGAAACCCAGAATAGCCAAAACATTACTAAGCAAGAAAGATGAAACAGGAGATGTCACAATACCTAACCTGAAATTATACTGTAGGGCTATAGTAATAAAAGCAGCGTGGTATAGATATCAACATAGACATGAAGACCAACGGAACAGAATAGAAGATATTGAGACAAACCCACAAGTATTTAACCATCTTATATTTGACAAAGAGTTCAAAAGTACAGTGTGGAGGGAAATTAGTCTATTCAACAAATGATGTAGGATGAACTAGATGGCCATATACAGACAACCTTAATTTTTTTGAGGTGTCTCCACATTGCTCCAGAGTGGCTATACAAGTCAGCAGTTCCACCAACAGTGGGCTAGTCTTCCAATCTCCCTACAACCCCTCCAGAATTTGTTATTGTTTGTATTCTTCATCTTTGCCATTTTGCCTGGAGTGAAATATTAATGTAGTTTTCATTTGCATTTCTCTGATTAGTAGTGACTTTGAACACTTTCTCACATATTCATTGGTTTGCTTGATTTCCTCTGTTGAGAAGTTTCTGTCTAGTTTTCTGGCCCAATCATTGATTGGATTATTTGTGTTTTTGACATTAAATTTTTTGAGTTCATTGTAAATTTTGGATATTAGTCCCCTCTCAGAGGAATCACAAGCCATGATTATCTCTCATTCTGTAGGTTCTCTCTTGACAGTTTTGACCAATTCCTTGGATGAATAAAAGCTTTTAAATTTAATGGCATCTCACTCATTAATTCTTGACTTTAATTCTTTCACTTTGAGAGTCTTGTTGATGAAGTTGTTGCCAACTCCTATATGCGGGAGTGTTGCTCCTAATTTTTCTTCTAACAGTTGTATGGTAGCTCATTTAATTCCTAGTTCCTTGATCCACACCAATTTGATTTTTGTGCAAAGTGAGAGACAAGGATCTAATTTCAACTTCCTGCACATGGCTGTCAAGTTTGTCCAGCACCATTTGTTGAATAGGCTGTCTCTACTCCATGTTATATTTTGACCCCCTTTGTCAAAGATCAGATGTTTAAAGACTTGTGGGCTTGTCTCAGAGTCTTCTGTTCTACCCGCATTGGTCTTCATTCCTATTTTGATACCTGTACCATGCTCTATAGTATAATTTTATATCTGGAATTGCAAAATCACCCATTTTTTCTTTCTTGCCTAGTAACGCTTCGGCTGTTCTACATTTCTTGTTCCAAATGAATTTGAGAATTGCTTTTTCTATATCGGTTAAGAATGACATTGACATCTTGATAGGGCTTGCATTGAGTCTGTATAGCACTTTTGGCAGAATGGCCATTATAATTATATTAGTTCTGCCTAACCAAGAACATGGAATGTGTTTCCACCTTTTCAGGTCTTCTTAAATTTCTGTGTTCAGTGCTTGATAATTTTCATTGTAGAGGTCTTTTCCTTCCCTTGTTAGATTAATTCCCAAGTATTTTATTCTTTTTGAGGATATTGTGAATGGGAGCAATTTCCTGATTTCTTCTTCTGCCCTATTATTGTTAGTGTATAGGAAAACTATTGATTTATAAGTAGCGATTTTGTAGCCTGCTACTTTTCTAAATCTGCTTATAAGCAGTTTTCTGGTAGAGCTTTTTGGATTTTCCAGATATAGGATCATGTTTCCAGCAAAAAGGGCTAGTTCGACTTCTCTTTCTATTCTTATCCCTTTGATTTCTTTTTTTTAAATTTTTTTAAATTTTTGAACACTCATATAAGTTTTTAACAAAATAATATAAAATGTGTATAGATTCTGCATGTTACAATTACCCCCAGGCGTGTCCCCCCAATTACCCACCCTTATCCCTCCCTTCCCCTTCCCACAATATCTCTAAAAGAGGATTATGTTGTATAGCATTACATCTTATCTGGATTTAACATATGATAATAGACCAACTTTCTCACTGGCCAGGGTCTAGTCCCAACCTCCACAGATGAGTGGAGACAATTGACCCTTAGATCTCTGGGTTAAGCTGATTTTACTCAGCATAATTTCTTCCATAGCCATCCATTTACCTTCAAAGGCTGCAATATCATTGTTTCTAATTGCTGTGTAAAATTCCATAGTACAAATGTACCACAGTTTTTGGATCCATTCATCCAGTGAGGGACATCTGGGTTGTTTCCATAGTCTAGCAATAGCAAATTGAGCTGCTATGAACATAGATATTGCTGTGTCACTATAGTGTGCTGATTCTAAATCCCCTGGAAAGATTCCCAGGAGTGGAATAGCAAGGTTGTATGGTGGGCTCATCCCTAGTTTTTTGAGGATTCTCCACACTGCTTTCCAGAGGGGCTGTACCAGTCTGCAGCTCCACCAACAGTGTGTTAGTGTGCCTATCTCTCCACAGGCCCTCCAGCATCTATTATTGTTTGTTTTCTTCATCTTTGCCATTCTGATTTGTGTAAGGTGATATCTTAATGTGGTTTTCATTTGCATTTCTCTGATTACTAGAGATTTAGAGCACTTTCTCATGTATTCATTGGCTTGATCAACGTCCTCTGGTGAGAAGTTTCTATTTAGCTCTTTGGCCCATTTATTAATTGGGCTGTTAGTGTTTTTGTAGTTGAGATTCCTGAGGATTTTGTAGATTCTGGATATGAGACCCTTGCCAGAGGAATCATAGCCCATGATTCTCTCCATTTCCATAGGAAACCTCTTGACTCTTTTGATTGTTTCCTTGGCAGTACAAACGTTTTTAGCTTTATGGCATCCCATTCACTGATTTTTTTACTTTACTTCCTTCACTTTTGGAGACCTGTTGAGAAAGTCTTTGCCTACTCCCAAATGTTGAAATATTGGACCTAATTTGTCTTCTATCAGTTGCAAGGTAGCTGGTTTAATACCTAGCTCCTTGATCCATTTTGATTTGATTCTTGTGCAAGGAGAAAGATATGGGTCTAATTTCAACTTTCTGCAAGAGGATGACCAGTTTGTCCAGTACCATTTGTTGAAGAGGCTGTCACTTCTCCATGTAATATTTTGTCCCCCTTTGTCAAAAATCAGATGTTTAAAGATTTGAGGGTTTGCTTCAGGGCCTTCTATTCTATTCCATTGGTCTTCTTTCCCATCTTGATACCAGTACCATGCTGTCTTTGTTATTATGGCTCTATAGTATAGTTTTAAATCTGGTATGGCAAAACCAATTGTTTCATCTTTCTTGCTTAGTAGTGTTTTGGCAATTCTTGGTTTCTTATTGTTCCAAATGAATTTGAGAATTGCTTTTTCTATGTCTGTAAAGAACGACATGGGTATCTTTACAGGGATAGCATTAAATCTATATAAAGCTTTTGGTAGAATGGCCATTTTTATTATATTTAAGATGTCCCTTTGATTTCTTTCTCTTGCCTGATTGCTCCAGCTAGAGTCTGGAGGACTATATTGAGTAAAAATGGTGAGAGCAGACAGCCTTGTCTTGTTTCCAAGTTTAGCTGAAATGCTTTCATTTTTTCTCTATTTAGTATCATACTAGCTGAGAGTTTGGCATATATGACATGTACAGTTAAGTTCCCATACCTTCTCTAGAGTTTTGAGCATAAATGGGTGCTGGATTTTTTTTGAAGGCCTTTGCTGCATCAATTGAGATGATCATCTGGTTTTTTCCTTAATTCTTTTTAAGTGATGAATCACATTTATTGATTTGAATATGTTGAACCAGCCTTGCCCGCTTGATTGTGATGAATTATCTTCTTGATGTTTTTGAATGTGGTTTGCTAGAACTTCATTAAGGATTTTTGTGTTGATGTTCATCAGGGATATTGGTCTGAGGTATTCTCTTTTTGATGTGTCTTTGTTGGGTTTTGTTATCAAATTTATGGTTTCTCATAAAAAATGTTTGGGTGAGTTCCTTCCTTTTCAATTTCTTGGAATAGCTTATTAAGGAGAGGTGTTATCTCCTCCTCATAGGTGTGGTAAAACAGTAGGGAATCCATTAGGTCCTGGGATTTTCTTCTTTGGAAGGCTTTTAATTGTTACATGAATTATAGTGCCTGCTATTGGGCTATTTAGGATATCATCCTGCATCAATTTGGGGATGTTTCATGTGTCTAGAAATTTGTCCATGCTTCCAGATTATCTAATTTAGAAGAGTATAGTTTTTCCAAAAATATTCTGATAATCCATTTGATTTCCATGAGGTCAGTGGTGATCACTCTCTTTTTGTTGGTGATTTTTTTTATTTGTTTCACTTCTGTCCTTCTTTAGTGAGATTAGTGAGGGGCCTGTCAATTTTATTTATTTACTTTTTAAGAACCAGCTCTTTGTTTCATGGATTCTTTATTGTTCTCAATTTCATTGATTTCAGCTTTGATCTTCTTTATTCTGTCTTCTGCTGGCTTTGGGCTTATATTTTTCTTCCTTTTGTAGGGATTTTAGGTGGAGCATAAATTTATTTATTCAAGATACTCCTGATTTTTAATGTAGGCACTTAGTGCTATAAATTTTCTCCTTCAGAATGCTTTCATGATGTCCCAAAGGTTTTGATATGTTCTGTTTCATTTTCATTCTCTTCCAGGAATTTCTTGGTTTTTCCTCACAAGCCTTCTTGGATCCATTCATTATTTAATAGGGTATTTCAATCTCCATATATATGTGTGTTTTCTGTTATGATTTTTGCTGTTAATTGCTAGGGCAATGGTACCATGGTTGGATAGGATACATGGAGTAATATTTACTTTTTCATATTTGCTTAGATTTCCTTTGTGAACTAGAATATGATCTATTTTGGAGAGGGATCCATGAGCTGCTGAGAAAAAGGTATTCTTGGCCAGTTTGGTGTGGAATATTCTATAGATGTCTGTTAAGTTCATTTGATTTATGGAGTTGTTTAGACTGGAAGTCTCTATTGATTTTTTTGCTTTAATGATCTGTCTATTGGTGACAGATTATTAAAGTCTCCCAATATTATCGTGTTGAGGTCCACAAGCAGTTTTATGTCATGGAGTAATTTTCCCACAGAGTTAAGAATGTTGGTATTTGGAAAGTATATATTTACTATGGCTATATTTCCTGTTGTATTGTTCCCTTTACTAGGATGCAGTGCCCTTCCTTATCTCATCTGATTATTTTATGTTTGAAGTCTACTTTTTCTCATAGAAGTATTGCAACTCCAGCTTGTTTTCTTGGGCCACATGATTGGTAGATTTTTTTCCATCTTTTCATCATCAATCTGTGGATATCATTGGCTGTAAGGTGAGTCTCCTATAAGCAGCATATTGTTGGATTTTTTTGATCTAATCTGCTAATCTGTCTTTTCTTTGGTGCATTGAGAGCATTCACATTCAGTGTTAGGATAGTTATGTGGTTATGGTTCATAGTCATTGTGTTTTATTAGTGAGTTCTGTGCTTTCTTGGTTGTCTTTTGATAGCATGTACTTTTATTGAATTTCCTCTGCTTGTGGGTTTTGAGGAGTGTTTTCTTATTCTTCTATCTGGAGTTTATGTTTGAGGATTCTTTATAATGCTGGTTTTCAGTTCATGAATGCTGCAAGTTTGATCTTATCGTGAATTTGAAGCTGAGTTTTTCCTGGGTATTCTTGGCTGCTTTGAAAGATCTCCTTCAAGGATCTTCTTCTTCTAGAGTCTGAGCTGAAAAGTCAGATATGATCCTTATTGGTTTGCCTCTGAATGTGATTTGGCATTTCTCTCTTGTTACTTTTAATATTCTTTCCTTGATTTCCCTATTATAAATTTTGAATATGATGTGTTTTAGTGAATTTCTCATTTGATTAGGCCTATTGGGTGTTCTATATGCTTCCTGAGTGAGCATTTCTTTTCTTTTAATTTTTTAAATTTGTTCAACATAGTCTTATATATTGGAGGGAATTATTGTTACATATTCGTGCATACTTGGATATTGACAAAGTAATTTAAGGTGATCCTAGTCCAGGATCTCCTCCCACCCATCATCCATTCTTCAATCTCATGTCTTTTCTGTAGTACTCCCATGCTATGGATAGAAATGAGCATATACATGTATATTAATTTTGAAATTTCTGAGTTTCTCTACCTGCCTCTGTATAGTTTTGCTTCTCTTGGGAATTGAGTGTTTCCAGCTATATTGATAACCCCTTTTTCTCTCCTCCCCTCCCTGCCTTCTTCCCTTCTCCCCCCACTTTCATATTTATGTTTTCCCTAGCTTATGTGAAATTTCAACTTTGGTGGGTTTATTAACTAAACTTAGCTAACTTTCATCCTATCTTATGTTTTACTCTAGCTTCCACATATGAGAAAAAATGTTTGTCCCTTAAGTCTCTGTGTTTGGGGTATTTCACTCAGCATGATTTTTCTGGATGAGCATTTCTGACTCTATTCTGATTTGGGAAATTTTTTCTTTACCTATTTCATTGAGAATATTTTTTATACCATTTACTTGTGTTTTGATTTCTTCCTGTATTCCAATTACTTTTAGATTGTTTCTTTTGATTTCATCCCAGACATTTTGAAAATTCTGTGTGGTTCTATGAGGTGTTTTTTTTTTTTTTTCTCTTTTGTCATCCGTGCACTCAAGCTTACTCAGACTATCTTCATTGTTGGAAGTTCTTTCTTCCAGAGCTGAAGTTCTGTTTAGAGATTAATCTATTATTAAATACTTCCATGATGTTCTGATGTGATTGACTGAAGATTTTAGCTCTGTTACCTGTTTTTCAGTATGTCTATTTCTTTGATAATATAGTTTTTCATCTCTTCAGTTTTCTCACTTAGTCCTTTCATTAAATCTTCTTTTAGTTCATTCCTCCTTTTAGTAATCAGATCTTTGATAATTTTTTCTAGGTTTTCATCCTGATCCCTGTCCTTGTGTTTCTTGGTTGGAGAGTTGTGGGCTTGAGCTGAACCTTTTCTTTTTAGAGTCCTCATTTTTGATATTTTTTTCTGGATCTTTGAATTGAGTTTCCCTGTGGTGAAGGAAGGCAGGTCTGCAGGTGCTTCTTCCTTGCAGGTCAAATGGTTGGGTCAGACATCACCCCTTTCATGACCACCTTCTTCCAGAAAGCTGCTTCTGCCTGGAACCTCATTTTGCTGTACCTTTTGGATCTAGGCTCCAGGGCATCAATCTAATCTGTTGGGGGTGCAGAGCAGCCCACGATTGTAGAAGTGCAGAAGCCAGGGTGCACTGCTGGGTCCTGGGTTGTGGTGATGGACCTGAAAGAGTCTCTTGCATGCCACAACAGGACCTGGAATGCTTTGCAGTGGGTGTGGGCCCAATATTTCTGGACCTGGCAAGTATGGGCTGTGGCAGGGAGTGGGGGATCTGGGCATGGGTGTCCTCGGTGTGCCTACAGGTTGTGGACCTGAGGCCTTGGCCGGTGTGTGGGTCTGCTCTGGAAGAGTCCTGAGTCCTGGCTGCAGCTGTCTGTCCCACAAGTGCCTGCAGGTCCTGGTCTTGAGGCCTTAGCAGCTGTGCAGTTCAGCTCTGGCAGGGGTCATGGGTGTGGGTGTCCTGCAGATGCCTACAAGCTCTGGACCTCCTGGGCTTTTCTTTGTTGAGAAAATTTTGATTACAGATTCAGTCTCATTGTTTATAGGCGTGTTCTGATTTTCTATTTCAACATAATTCAGTTGGTAGATTTCATGTGTCTAGGAATTTATTCAGTTCTAAAAAGATTCTCCTAGTTCATCCTATTCATTGGTGTATATTTGTTAATACAAGTCTCTTATAGTATTTTTTTATTTCTGTGGTATCCATTAGAATATCCCTTCTATAATTTATGATTCATTTGAGATTTTTCCTTTTTATCCTGGTTAGTTTAATTAAAACTTTTCAATGTTGTTTATATTTTCAAAAAACCAAGTGTTGGTCTCTTTGATTATTTCTATTCCCTTTTATTTTTTATTTCTCATCCAATCTTTCATGTTCTTCCTTTTCTAGTTTCTTAAGTTTTAAATTTGGTTGTCAATTTAAATTTTCTCTTAATGTTAATCTTTATAATTATAAATGTTCCTTGTGAAGTGTTTGGTAAAATTCACAAGTCTTGGTATGCTGTATCTTCATTTTTATTTGTCTCAAGATATTTTTTGATTTCCATTTAGTTTTCTCCCTTGGCCTACTCTTTGTTTGAGTTTGTTTTGTTTAATTTCCATAGATTTGGTAATTTCCCTTCTATTATTTATTTCTAGTTTTATATCATTGTGTTCAGAAAAAGTGCTTTTTATCTTCTTTAATTTGTTAGATATTTTTGCCTGATATATAGTTTGTATGTTTGTTAGATTATTTATTTATTAATACTAGTGATTGAATTCAGGTCCTTGTGTATGCTAAACACATGCTTTTTTAACTGAGATACACTTTCAGTCCTCACTTTTATTCTTCAAATTTTTAAATAATATAATTTTATTTCTCACAGTTCTGGAGGCTGGAAGTCCACAGTGCCAGCATATCTGGTATCTTGCAAGACTTTCTGTTTGTTTCCATGAGAGATGAATACAGTATCCTCACATGGCAGAAGAATTGGAGAGGAGGGACATACTCCCTCAAGTCCTTTTATAAGGCCACTGATCCCCTCTATGCAGGTGGAGGGCTCACGAATATATAGTTGAGTGTATTCTTCTAGTGTCAGATGGAATGTTCTATTTATGACTGTTAGGTCCATTTGGTCTTTACAGTTGCTCACATCCACCATATTCTTATTGATTTTTATATCTAAATGTTCTCTCCTCTTATTGGGAGTGCTGTATTAAAATCCTCTAATATTATTGCATGCTATTTATTTCTCCTTTTGGTTCTGTCATCATTTGCTTTATATGCAGTCATGCACCACATAATAATGCAGATATGTTCTGAGAAATTTTTTGGACAATTTTGTTGTTGTACAGGCATCATAGAGGGTTTTTTTTTTTTTTAGTGGGTACTGGAGATTGAACCCAAGAGTGCTTAACCACCAAGCAAAATCCCCACCCCATTTTAAAATTTTGAGATAGTGTCTTGCTAAGATGCTTAGGGCTTGCTAAGTTGCTGAGGCTGGCTTTGAACTTGCAATCCTCCTGCCTCAGCCTCCTGAGGCTCTGGGATTATAGGCATGTGCCACTGCACTCAACCTCAAAATGATTTATGCACCAACATTACAATACTACAGAAACCTAACTATGAGTACATTTTACTTTAAAAGTGAATGTTACACATTCATGTAATTTACATTGTTAATTAGCATCCTTTCATATCAGATTGAAGAACTCCCTTTAGTATTTCTTGTAAGGAAAGTCTAATAACAAATTTTCTCAGCTTTTATTTGATTGGTAAAGTCTTTATCTCTCATTTATTTCTGAAGAGCCATTTTGCTGAGTATAGGATCACCAGTTGGCAATTTAAAAACTTCAATAATTTGAACACATCATCCAATTCAATATTTGAATATATTATATTGGTACGGTTGGAGGACACCATACAACTGGATGGAGTCTGGCTGAGCAGCATAGGTAGATAGGATCACAAACTATGCTCCTTGGTTGTGCAGGGATACTGGCTCCCTACCCAGGTAGGGCTTGATAGCTAATTTCTGCAGCAATGATGGACCACTGGCTGGGGTCCTCAGTCAGAATGAACTGTTGGCTATTGTTCTCTCACAAGATTGGGACACCTACTGAGTTATTCATGTGTTTGGATCTGATAAATGAGTGTTGTGACTTGACAATGCTGCTGGTTAGGATGTGGAATCACCACTGAAACCTGTTTACTAGTGGTTGTGAGCATTGCCCCCTTTCTTGTTCCTAGACTACTGTAGATGTTCTAATTCTATGAATTTCTCCAGTATTTTCCATAAGGTAAGATAAAAGTAGTTCTCCCACAAAGTGCCCATACCACTGAAGAAGTTGAATACCTATCTTGGGCTTTCTTCTCCTGCCTGGAGAAACAATGATTGACCTAAGGGAACCTCTCAGTACCATGTTGTGCTAGCCAAGGGAAATGGCAACTTGTTCAAAGAAACTACTCCTTTTATGTTTCTAATATAGTTTTTTTCAATTCTTGTGGTCCAAGAGGATTGTGTTAGTCAGATTTGCATCATTATGACCAAAATACTAGACAAGAACAACATCGAAGAGGAAAAGTTTATTTGGAGCTCATGGTTTTAGAGGTTTCAATTCTGACAGCCAACTTCATTGCTCTGAGTTGAAGGTGAGGCAGCCCATCACTGTGGATGAGTGCGGAAGAGGAGTGCTGCCCTTTTTATAGCAAACAGGAAGCAGAGATAGTAAGGAAGAAGCCATAGGGAAATGAAACTTTTCTATGTATGCCCCTACTAACCTGCCTCCTCCAACCCTGTCCCACCTGCTTATAATTACCACCAGTCAATCCATTCAAACTCAGATGAACTGACTAGGGTATAGCTCTCACAATCCTATCATTTTGCTAACGAATATCCTTGCATTAACACAGGGACGTTTGAGGGAATACTTCACATCCAAACCAGAGATGCTCCTGCCACACCCTCAGAATCTGTGATCATCACAAATGGTTACAGTTTAAAGGCAGTTGCTAATTGATCTTTCTGTGAGAGAGACTAAAGTTGGGGGCCTACTATTCCATCATCTTTCTTACAGCACATCTCTTTCAGTTTTAAAGAACAACTTTGCCAGATACAGTGTTCATGGTTGGCAAGATATTTTTTCCCACCTTCATCTGGCATTTCAAGTGTATCATCCACTCTCTTTTGGTCTGCAATGTTTCTACTTAGAAATCTATGAGTGTGTTATGAAGGCTCCTTTGTACATCATGAGACACTTTTGCTTTGATGTTTTAAAATTCTGTCTTTGAGTTCAAATTTTGACAGCTTAATAACAATATGTCTTGGTGTGGACTCCTTTGAGTTTATCCCAGGTAAGGTATGTTGTGATTCTTAAATCTATATGTTCATCTCCTTATCCAGATTTGGGAAGTTTTTGACTATTGTTTTTCTTCAACAAATCTTTATGCTTTTCTCTCTCTTTCTCTCTTCTCCTTAAACTCCCACAATACTTATATTTATGCAATTAGTGATTTTCATACATTACTTAGGCTTTCTTCACTTTTTCATTCCTTTTTCTTTTGTTCCCCTAATAGGATAATTTAAAATGACCTGTCTTCAAGTTCACTGATTCTTCTTCATGTCAAGTCTGCTGTTGATTTCTTTTAGTGATTTTTTTTCAATTCAGTTATTATATTCTTCAGTTTCAGAATTTCGCTTTGGTCATTTAATTTTTTTTTCATACCTTTTGTTGATATTCTCATATTTGTTCAAGCTTTGCTTCCTGAGCTCCTTAAGCACATTTATGGTATAATGAATTATTTGTCAAGTAATTCATATGTGTATATATATATATATATATATACATATGTGTATATATATATATATATATGTGTGTATATATATATATATATATATATATATATATATATAGTTTGATTTCTGGAGATTTATTTTGTTCCTTTAGTCCTTATTTCCCTGTTTCTTCATGTACATTATTTTTGTTGGGATCCACACATTGGAAAAACAGCTTCCTCTGGATTTACAGACTGGGTTCATACAGGGAAAGGTGTTCACCAATCACCCTATCTAGAGATTAAAAAGACATTTTCTTTTTTTTTTTCTTTTTTTCTTTTTATTTTTTTTCCACATTTATTAGAAGTATATTGCGATACAGGATACAGATGAGGGGGAAACATTGTTAAAACTGTAGCAATCAATGTGTAAACTTTGATAACCAGGGGTAATGCTAACACATAGATAAGCTACTATGGGTTTCATCTATTGCAGTTTCCCCCAGAAGAACTCATGTGTTAAATGGGTATCTAGTGTAGGAATAACATTTTAAATCATTTTGGAATGTGTGTTCCTTGGATTTGTGTAATATTACCAATTAAAATGA